>JARQOC010000508.1:0-75692 GCA_033576535.1 Allobates femoralis | reverse complement strand
AAGGAGAGGAGAGAAGGGAAAGAGCAGAGAGGGCGGAGGAGAGAGGAGAGTAGAAAGGAAGGGGGAAAGAACAGGAAAGGGAAGAGGAGAGGAGAGGGGAAGAGAGTAGGGTAGAGTAGAGAGAAGGGGAAAGAGAGGGGAGTACAGGAGATAGTGAAGAGCAGAGAAAAAAAGAGGGGAAAGGAGAGGAACAGAAAGAGGTGAGGGGACAGGATAAGCATTGTCATGTAATATCTTCTATGTTTTGCTATGTTTCATAAAAATGTATCCGAGAAAGAGACGAGACAGGAGACGGGAGGATAATAGAAAGGACAGGAGAGAGGATAGAGGAGAAAAGAGGACAGGAAAGGAGAAGGGAGAGGAGAGGAAAGGAGAGGTGAGAGGAGAGAGGAAGGGGGAGTGGTGAGGGGAGAAGAGAGTGGTGAGGTGAGGGAGTGAGGATATATTGCAGGCGCTATTTTCATGTGCAAATGTTGAAAAACACATGCGTTAATGCACCCATAGGCTCCAATGCAAAAAATGTATTGCAAAAGTGCAATGCGTTTGACGCTATGCGTTTTTGCAAGTGCACCAAAAAATGCGGTATGCAGCGTTTTTGGTGCTTTTGCAAAAACGCATGCGTTTTTTTTTTTTTTAACATGGGTGTCTATGGGAAATGCATGCTTTACCGAATGGTACAAATATGTACCAAGCGATAACGAATGCGCTAAAAATGAACATACATGCCATAAAAATGCAGCATATAATGCATCCTTCAAACGGATGCAAGCTCCCAAGTTCGACCCTAGACAAAAGGCCACGTTACATGTAACGATGTTCCAGCGATGCGACCTGGCCGGGATCGCTGGAACATTGCTGTATGGTCGCTGGTGAGCTGTCAAAACAGGCAGATCTCCTCAGTGACCCATATAATGAGCTCGACATCGTGGAAAAGAATATAAACTATTCTTTTTGACGATGCTGAGGTCCCGCTACTGTATTCTGATATTTCAACAGAAAAAGATCCTTTTTCTATAGGAATGATGACAATTGATATCCAAATACAAATAATTTCAAACTTTATTTATATTCCATAATATCAAAAATATATTAAAATATTAAAACAAATCCAGAGCATATCCTCTTAGGGATCCACAAGTTACAACCACAGCAGTATATATTACATAGTATATGACATTCAATTTATACTTAACAATTCTTTATATAGCCACAGTGTGTACATTAATGCTGTCTCCAATAGTGGCAAGGTTTTATGGATTTACACTTATATATAGAGAGATATATATGGGAGCTAAATGATAAATCAGGTTGCTAACCACTGATAACCTCACTCACACTGAGGTATCCTATATTCAATATGGTATCAACAAACCTACACCATCAGCACTAAAACAATTCCCAATCCTCAATCCATATGTATATACTCCAAAACCTCTATAGAATGTTAAGACATATACCTGATCCTAGCCGCTGTGTTGTGGCTGTGGTCCCTTCTCCCATACATCCGTTTCGCACCTCGCTTCTTCCGGGGGCGTGTATTCTGATAGGCTGGGGTAAGCAGGAGAACACTGGTAACCAGGGTACACATCGGGTTACTAAGCAAAGCGCACAGTGCTTAGTAACCCGATGTGTACCCTAGTTACCAGCGCACTGTGCTTAGTAACCTGATGTGTACCCTGTTAGCAGGGAACACATCCGGTTAGAGGGGTGTCGCACATGCTGATGTATGCTGTCCCGCGTGAGACAGACGACCAAAAAATGGTCCTGGCCATTCCGCAGTGATCACATCGCTGGTCGCTCTGGCATGTCACGTCACAAGCAGCAACTTCGCTAGCGAGGTCGCTGCAACATCACAAAACCTGTTTTGCATTTTTGATTCCCAGCAAAACCTATGTGATTCAGAGAAACTGTCCACACACATTGGTTTAATTTTTTTGCAGACAGTGTCAACACCCTATGGTTTTGCTGCATTTTGAAAGAATCATGTCAATTGTTTTCTGCGTTTGTGCTGCGTTCAATGGCCAAAATGCATAAAAAACATAGCAATCAAAATGCAGGAAAAGCACGGTAAAAACACGCACGAGCCATGGATGTCTCCTGCCAAGAAATCAGGAGATACCAGAAACATGTACAGGTTTTGCTACAGCAAAAACGCCCTGTGTGAATCTAGCCTAAGGGCCACTTTACACACACCAACTTATCTGTCCAACTTCTGAACAACTTAGTGGTTGCAGTGAAATCATGGACACATTGCTCCATTTGTACACAGCCACAAAATGGAGCAATGTGTTCATGATTTCACTGCAACCAGTAAGTTGTTCAGAAGTTGGACGGATAAGTTGGTGTGTGTAAAGTGGCCATAAGAAGTAAACTTAAGAAAAAAAAATATATAACAAAAAAAAAGGAAAAATAAAACAAATATAAAAGTTCAAATTATCCCTTTTGCCCCACTGAAAAGAAAACTATGAAAAATACACATTTATCAGTACATTAAGGGCCCTTTCACATCAGCGTTTTTTTCAAATCGCGGCAGATGCGGTGAAAAAAACGCATCTGCCACGATTACCGCATACCGGCTGCACTTGCGGCACAGTTGCGGTAAACGCCATACAATGTATAGGCGGACTTGCGGCAGGTGCGGGATTGGCACTTGCGGCAGGTGCGGCCGCGAAAAAAAAATGCTGTCAGCCGCGGTTTTTTTCGCAGCCGCACCTGCCGCAAGTGCCAAAACCGCACTTGCCGCAAGCCCGCCTATACATTGTATGGCTAAGGGTAGAGACGGTCAGGCACAGTCAATCTGTAACTCGCTTGATATAACCCACAAAGTGTGCAATTCCTATGTATGGTGGTGCACGTGTGCGTGTTAGCAAACAAAGTCTTGTAAGGCAGTTTAGATAAGAAACACGGCACTCACCATAGGTTGACTCTTCAAAGCTTTTATTCCATGCGATTCAACATAGACAAAGCGCAGGGAGGGGAGGGGGTGCTGAGACTCGGTGACGGTTCCCCGTTTCGCAGCGAGACTCGCTGCTTCTACGGACCAAACTAGTCGCATGGAATAAAAGCTTTGAAGAGTCAACCTATGGTGAGTGCCGTGTTTCTTATCTAAACTGCTTATACATTGTATGGAGTTTACCGCAATCGCGCCGCAACCGTGCCGCAAGTGTAGCCGGTATGCGGTAATCGCGGCAGATGCGTTTTTTTCACTGCATCTGCCGCAATTTGAAAAAAACGCTGATGTGAAAGGGCCCTAAGAAATATAAAATAAAATCAATTAGGTCTATAAACTATGTAACAGAAAAAAAGTAAAAACGCCAAAATTACATTTTTTTTGCTTGCCGCAACACTGCAATAAAGTGTAATAACTGGATCAAAACAAAGCATCTACTCCAAGATGGTATCATTAGACATGTCAGATCAAGACGCAAAAAATAAGCCATCACACAACCCAAGATCCCGAAAAATGAGGACGGGGCACACGTCGACAAAAGCGCAATTCTTTTTTTTTTCTAGAAAGCTCAGACTTCGATAACAGGCTACATTCACACATACCATTTATTTATTTTTTTTCTCTCTCATTTAGTTTTTTATTAAGGATTTTCAACAGGAAAATAACACATACGCGCTACAAAGCGCCTGAGAAACATACACAGTAATAGAAAGAACAAGTTATACAACCTAAAAAAAAAAAGGAGGGAGAAAAGAAGGGGAGGTGAGGGGTCAAGGGGGAGGGGGAGGTACGATCCCAATAAAAGGCTATTGCTGTAGGGACCTTATATTCAATCAGCTTAGTAAGTGTCGTGTTAGAGCGGGGGAGCGCCCAAACCTGAGTGGGTCAACCAGGAGGGATAGGGGTCGCCGACGGGTGAGAAAGCCATATGGACCAAGTCTCCCTGGTCCGGTTTCTGGTCGGCGCGACCAACGCAAGGAAGTATTCCTGGTGGAAGATAAAGTTAGTGCGGTCAATAACTCCAGCGAAGGTGGGAGATGCATGGGACTTCCAGTTCGCCGCCAGGCTCAATCTGGCAGCTGTTAGAATATATGACACCACTGCTCTACACTGGGGGGGGTTCAAGGACAGGCCTATTCCAAGAACCGCCAGGTGCGGTGACAACGGGGACGCAATCCCTGTGACAGAGCCAATAAGGCTCTCCACTAGTTTCCAAAAAGGGGCCAATTTTGGGCAAGCCCACCACATATGGGCTAGCGTACCTTTCAGTCCGCACCCGTGCCAACAGAGGGGAGAGGAGTCGGCCGAGAACCCAGAGATCCGGGAAGGAGGGAGGTACCACCTAAGGTGGATCTATTTAAGAATTTCCAGGTGCTTAATACACCTCGTCAATTTTTGAGCAAGAATAATAGACTCCTCCCACTCCTCCAGAGAGCTCGAGAAGCCCAGGTCCTCCTCCCACCTGTGCATATAACCCAGTTTGCCCCTCAAGGATGCCGTAACTAGGCCGTTGTATATCAAGGAGAGTCCCTTGGACTTCTCCGGGTCAGAAAGTAGAAAACATCTAAGGGGCGATGGAGAGAGAGGACCTCCCAGCCGGGGGACCCCCCTTTTGGACATAAGAAAATAGTGAAGTCTGATGTGTTGAAGGAAACTTACTCCAAGCTGGGGATGCCTGGAAGTCAGGGACCCAAAGGAAGCCAGAGAACCATCCGGCATCAGATCCCTAAGAGTGGAAAGACCCCCTTCTCCCATGTCTCTACTGCCAGATCCTGGATATGGAAGCAGAGAGCCCTTAGTGGGATCCGTGACAGGGGAAGCATGGTCCAACCCTCCGGGGACCCCCTCCAACAGGTCAGCAATAACTGCATAGTCTCAAGGGGGGGCTGCAAAGTGAGGGACCCAAGGATTCGGCCGCTAGTAGCAGCTGGAGAGGCCTACCTCCATTCGAATGAGTCTCTATCTGCAGCCATCTCTGATCCAGGGGGGCAGAGCCACCAGGCTTTCGCCTCCTCAAGAATACAGGCTCTCTGATAGTCTCCCAGATCAGGCACCCTCATGCCCCCCCGAAGAAAGGGCAGGTACATCAGCTGTCGCGCCACCCGGGGTCGCTTGGTAGCCCAAATGTAGGAGTTGGTGAGGCGTTGCAATTCAGACAGGAGCCGGCGCGGAAATAGAAGGGGGACGCAGCGGAACATGTAGAGAAGTCTTGGAAGTAGCAGCATTTTAAAAGATTGGATACGAGCTACCCAGGACAATTTCTTTAAGGGGTGTGAGGCCAGTGCAGCAGTTAAGAAGGTTCTCAGAGATTCGCCGTTCCGGGTGGCCATACGATCTGGGCGACAGAGTGTAATACCCAGGTAAGGTATTCCCTCCTTAAGCCACTTAAAGGGGAAACGAGACTCCCATTTTATCAGGTCAGATTGAGGAACGTTAATGGGAAAAATACCGTATATACTCGTGTATAAGCCGAGTTTTTCAGCCCAAAAATTGGGCTGAAAAGTTCCCCCCTCGGCTTATACACGAGTCAATACGGTCCTCAAATGCTGGCACTCGCCCCCCCCCCCCTCCTGTGTGGTAAGGGCCCCCCCCGCTGCTTAACTTACCATCCCCGGTCTTCTGCACCGCCGGTCTTCTGAGCTCCGTCCTCCATGCTCCGAGTCCCGTCCGGCTGCATCCGGGATCCCCGGCCGTCGCAGTTACGATGACGTCATCGTGCGATGGCCGGGGATCCCGGATGCAGCGAGGACGGCAGGACGGAGCTCAGAAGACCGGCGCGGTGCAGTGCAGAAGACCAGGGATGGTAAGTTAAGCAGCAAGGGGGCCCTTACCACATCACGGGGGGGGCAAGTGCCAGCATTTGGGGGCCTGTATACTCCCCCTGGGGCTGCTGTATACTCCCCCTGGGGCTGCTGTATACTCCCCCTGGGGCTGCTGTATACTCCCCCTGGGGCTGCTGTATACTCCCCCTGGGGTCTGTATATACCACTGGGGAGGCTGCTGTATACCACACTGCTGGGGGCTGTATACCTGTGCTGGGGTCCACCCTCGGCTTATACACGAGTCAATAGGTTTTCCCAGGTTTTGGGGGCAAAAGTAGGGGGGGGTCGGCTTACACGAGTATATACGGTAACCGATTTGGAGGCATTCAATTTGTAAAGAGATACCGCTGCATAGGAACGTAGAAGAGTCATAATGGCTGGCAGAGAAGAGTCTATATCAGTACAAGTGATGATGGTATCATCCGCATATAAGCCAACTAAGTGTTCCCCACGCCCTACAGAAATTCCCCTAATCAACTGGTCGGCCCGGATCGCAGTGGCCAGAAACTCCACAGCAAGGGCAAATATCACAGGACACAAAGGGCAACCCTGACGGGTGCCATTTGTGATATTGAATCCGCGGGATAGGAACCCGGAGGAGAGGACACGAGCGTTAGGGTTCGAGTAGAGGGATATCACTACTGAAAGAAATGGCCCACAAAGGCCAAATTTCCGCAGGGTCGCCTCCAGGTACCCCCAGTGCACCCTGTCAAACGCCTTTTCCACGTCCAATGACAGGAATGCACTAGGGGACCCCCTCCGCTCTGCCACCTGAATAAGGTCAATCATCCTCCGGGTTCCGTCCTTCGCTTGCCTACCAGCTACAAAGCCGACCTGATCCGGACCGACCAAATCAGGGACCACTCCCGAAAGCCTGTCTACAAGCAGTTTAATTAGATTTTTTAGGTAAGTGAGGTAGATTTATTTTTAGCTACTAAAGACGTGAAAGCTACCACTTCGGGGATAGTTTTAAAAGAATCTTTTATTTTATTCTTTTTAAAAATGACTGGTCAAGTCTAACATAGTATACAAAAAAGTGAACAAACAGGTGTATTATACAAATTCGCTGAAGGACAACAGCACATAACAATATATCTACCCCTTCCTCCCCCTATGTTTGCAAACTGCCTGTCAGTGGAGGTAATATCACCCTAAAGTTTCGGGTGCCCCCACTCCACGGCGGCTCGCCCTATGATAGCCCTAGATGCTACGGGTATCAAAAATAGCAACAATAGAAAGTTATCAGAGGATGCATACAATATGTCTGGGTAACAACAGGACACAGAACCGGACCAAAATAAATCACTTTTTGTAATGCCACTTTCGGATTTATCAAAAGACAAGTCCTGCATTAGTACAGCCTATGAATAGAAGATAGGACAAGAGAGCCTACAGTCCAAAAAGAGCCCATTATCAAAGCAGTGGCCATAATAAAGGTAGGAAAGAGAAAAAAAAAAAAAAAAAAACACTTATAGTCATTATATACCTGTCACTCTTTTTTTCACGAGACAAAGAATAGATCAAAATATCGTATCGCTTCAAAAGAGGGGTCACGGGGGTGCATTCACTATAATAAGAAATGCGCCTTTACTTATATTGCCTCAAACAATCCATCAGAATAAAAACCCTCCCTCTCTTAACTAACTCCCGGAGACAGTGTACACAGTGGTGGGCATCCAGCTAATGTTAAAGTCATGGACACTCAGGTTTCATATCTATTATATAAATCACGAATGGGATTTTTGCCCCTTTTGAGTCCGCTCACGCTGCGAGTCAATGTCGTCATGTGGACACGACCGAAGCATTGGCCGCGCAGCGGCCATTGCGAGCAGTTCTAAGGCGACTCGCTATGCCCGCGCAGCGGGCATGGCGAGTCGCCTTAGCAACGCGAAGCATTGGCCGCGAAGCGGCCATTGCGGGTCAGAGACTCGCTCTGCTAGAATCCCGATGCATCTGCATCGGGCACCCAGCTAGTCAACCATATTAATGTAGGGTCTATGGTAGGTACACAGAGAAACAAGGGTATTACAGACATTTCTACATGTATTTTTCCCCCCCCCACTACCCTCTATTTAGCCTTACTTACAGAAAAAAAACTGTAAGTAAGACAGGTATATAATGACTATAAGTGTTTGTTTTTTTTTTCTGTTTCCTACCTTTATTATGGCCACTGCTTTGATAATGGGCTCTTTTTGGACTGTAGGCTCTCTTGTCCTATCTTCTATTCATAGGCTGTACTAATGCGGGACTTGTCTTTTGATAAATCCGAAAGTGGCATTACAAAAAGTGATTTCTTCCACTAATGGTTATGTTTAACCCCTTAACGACCTAGGACGTTGTGCAACGTCCTGTGTTTCTGCCTGTTAACGACCCAGGACGTTGCACAACGTCCTGGCAGATTTGAGCTGCTGCAGCTCCTGTGAGTGGGGTCGCTCAGGTGTCACAGATGCTGCTGCTCTGTGACAACCTGTAGATGACCCCACAGGGGGTGGATTAACCCCCCCATGCCCAGGACCCCCTCCGATCGGCAGTGTAAAAGTGAAACTGCCGATCGGAGGAAATCATAGGGATTCACCCCTCCAGATCTGATTGGAGCTCTCCAATCAGATCTGGAGGGGCGGATCGGCAAGTGCCTACCCCTCCTCAGCCCCCTCCAGCTCCAGGACTGTCCAGGGGGCCCCCCCGTTCCCCCCAGCCCGCCCGCCCCCCTCTATTATAATGTATCTGCCGGCGGGCTGCACCCACGTGCGCCCGCCAGCAACACTGCCTGCTCCACTGCCTGCTCCCCTGCTCCAGTGCTCCCCCCCCCAGGCTGCCCCCACCTCCGGGCCCTGTGCCTGGCCCCCCCTCACCTCCTGCGGCGGCTGCACACTTCGTGCACCGCCGCTGTGGCCGCCCTGCCGCGCTGCTGCAGCTCCTCCTTCTCTGCCCGGCCCGCCGGTCTGTGGCCCCGCCTCCTCTCCCGGCCTCCTCCTGCTCATCGGTGGAACGAGGGAGGTAAGTATGTATGTGTGTGTATGTATGTATGTATGCATGTATGTATCTATGCATGTATGTATGTATGTGTGTGTATGTATCTATGTATGTATGTGTGTATGTATGTGTATGTATCTATGTATGTATGTGTATGTGTCTATGTATGTATGTATGTATGTGTATGTATCTATGTATGTATCTATGTATGTATGTATGTATGTATGTGTATGTTTGTATGTATGTATGTATGTATGTATGTATGTATGAATGAATGAATTGATGGTGGGTGAATGGATAGGGGGTGCATGCGTGGACATGAGCGTACATGAGCGTGCGTGGACGTGAGTGTGCGTGGACGTGAGTGTGCGTAGACGTGAGTGTGCGTAGACGTGTGCGTGTGTGGACATGTGTGTGGACGTGTGCGTGCATAGCCGTGTGCGTGCGTGGATGTGTGCATAGATGGATGTGTGCGTAGACGTGTGCGTGTGTGGACATGTGTGTGGACGTGTGCGTGCATGGATGTGTGTGTGCATAGACGTGTGTGTGCATAGACGTGTGCGTGGATGATGGGTGCATAGGTGGATGGATGGGTGCAACAAGGGATCAGGTGTCCTCTTGTTGTAGTCTCTGGGATCATAGTCATGGTGCACTGTATGACAGGTCATTGTCATACAGTGCACCATAACTCTGACCCCAGAGACTGTAGGAAGAGGACACTTCATCCCTTGCTGCAGTCTCTGGATTGACCAGAGGCGATCGAGCGTCGTGGGACCTTCGTTGTGGACTACGTCGGATCTTTATAATAAAGATGGAGTCCGAATTTTGTTTGTGTTTTTTTTTTCAAATAAAAAGATTTTTCTCTGTGTGTATTTTCTGACTATTTACCAGAGATTCCTAATGGCGGGTCTAACATTGGCCCTATATTATGAATCTCGGGCTTAGTGCCAGCTGACAATAAAAAGCTGGCATTAACCCCTTTATTACCCAGTTTGCCACCGGCACCAGGGCAACTGGAAGAGCATGGGTACAGCGCCAGAAAATGGCGCTTCAATGAATGCGCCATTTTCTGGGGTGGCTGCGGGCTGCAATTCGCAGCATGGGGGGCCCAGAACGCTTGGGCCTCTCCATGCTGCGGATTCCAGCCCCCAGCTGCCTAGTTGTACCTGGCTGGACCAAAAATATAGCGGAGCCCCATGTCATTTTTTTTCTTCTAGAATTAGTTCTAGAAGAAAAAAAAAGGGCTATGCTGTATTTTTGGTGGCTAGCCAGGTACAACGAGGCAGCTGGGGGTTGGTGGCAGTCTGTAGCTGCCAAGTTGTACCTGGCTGGACCAAAAATATGGCGGAGCCCCACGCCATTTTTTTCTAGAATTAGTCCTAGAAAAAAAAATAAAAATGGGCTTTGCTCTATTTTTGGTTGCCAGCCAGGTACAATGAGGCAGCTGGGGGTTGGTGGCAGTCAGTAGCTGCCAAGTTGTACCTGGCTGGACCAAAAATATGGCGGAGCCCTACGCCATTTTTTTTCTGGAATTAGTCCTAGAAAAAAAATAAAAATGGGCGTCGCTGTATTTAGATGCATAGTGAACGCTTTGAACCCCCAGGTGCTTCACAAATTGATCCGTAATAATGAAAAAAGAAAATTTGTGTGAAAACAAATGTACTTTTTCCTTCTTACGGATCAATTTGTGAAGCACCTGGGGTTCAAAGTGCTCACTATGCATCTAGATGCATTCCTTGGGGGGTCTAGTTTCCAAAATGGGGTCACTTGTGGGGGAGCTCCAATGTTTAGGCACACAGGGGCTCTCCATACACGACATGGTGTCCGCTAACGATTCCAATAGTTAGCGGACACCATGTTGCGTATGGAGAGCCCCTGTGTGCCTAAACATTGGAGCTCCCCCACAAGTGACCCCATTTTGGAAACTAGACCCCCAAGGAACATATCTAGATGCATAGTGAGCACTTTGAACCCCCAGGTGCTTCACAAATTGATCCGTAATAATGAAAAAAGAAAATTTGTGTGAAAACAAATGTACTTTTTCCTTCTTACGGATCAATTTGTCAAGCACCTGGGGTTCAAAATGCTCACCACCCATCTAGATAAGTTCCCTGGGGGGTCTAGTTTCCAAAATGGGGTCACTTGTGGGGGATCCCCAATGTTTAGGCACACAGGGGCTCTCCAAGCGCAACATGGTGTCCGCTAACAATTTGAAAAATCAGCTCAAATTGTTAGCGGACACCATGTCGCGTTTGGAGAGCCCCTGTGTGCCTACACATTGGAGCTCCCCCACACGTGACCCCATTTTGGAAACTAGACCCCCCAGGGAACTTATCTAGATGGGTGGTGAGCATTTTAAACCCCCAGGTGCTTCAAAAATTCATCCGTAAAAATGAAAAAGTGCTTTTATTTCCATAAAAATTTTCTTTCTTCATTTTTACAGATTAATTTGTGAAGCACTGGGGTATCCAAAATGCTCACCACCCATCTAGATAAGTTCCCTGGGGGGTCTAGTTTCCAAAATGGGGTTACTTGTGGGAGAGCTCCAATGTTTAGGCACACAGGGGCTCTCCAAATGCAACATCGTGTCCGCTAACAATTTGACTGAAAAATCAGCTCAAATTGTTAGCGGACACCATGTCGCGTTTGGAGAGCCCCTGTGTGCCTACACATTGGAGCTCCCCCACACGTGACCCCATTTTGGAAACTAGACCCCCCAGGGAACTTATCTAGATGGGTGGTGAGCATTTTAAACCCCGAGGTGCTTCAAAAATTCATCCGTAAAAATGAAAAAGTGCTTTTATTTCCATAAAAATTTTCTTTCTTCATTTTTACAGATTAATTTGTGAAGCACTGGGGTATCCAAAATGCTCACCACCCATCTAGATAAGTTCCCTGGGGGGTCTAGTTTCCAAAATGGGGTTACTTGTGGGGGAGCTCCAATGTTTAGGCACACAGGGGCTCTCCAAATGCAACATGGTGTCCGCTAACAATTTGACTGAAAAATCAGCTCAAATTGTTAGCGGACACCATGTCGCGTTTGGAGAGCCCCTGTGTGCCTACACATTGGAGCTCCCCCATAAGTGACCCATTTTGGAAACTAGACCCCCCAGGGAATTTATCTAGATGGGTGGTGAGCATTTTGAACCCCCAGGTGCTTCACAAATTCATCTGTAAAAATGAAAAAGTACTTTTTTTTTCTACAAAAATTTTCTTTTAGCCTACATTTTTTCATTTTCACATGGGGAACAGGATAAAATGAATCCTAAAAATTGTTGGGCAATTTCTCCTGAGTACATCGATATCTCTTATGTGGTCATAAACCACTCTTTAGGCGCACGGCAGGGCTCAGAAGGGAAGGAGCGCCATTTCACTTTTTGAATGGAAAATTAGCTCCAAAAGTCAAATTGCGCTCCCTCCCTTCTGAGCCCTGCCGTGCGCCCAAAGAGTGGCTTATGACCACATATGAGATATCGATGTACTCAGGAGAAATTGCCCAACAATTTTTAGGATCCATTTTATCCTGTTCCCCATGTGAAAATGAAAGAATTGAGGCTAAGGGTATGTGCGCACTGGTCGGGTTAGGGCCGGATTAGGTGTGTAAACCGCCGGTCGGTTTACATAAATTTCATGCAAATTTATGTTAATCCAAACTGGCGTTTGGATTAACATAGAAACCTATGTAAACCGACACCCGCTGTGCACACACGGCGGTTTACACATGCTCATCCGTTGCTAACCCGCTGGGTTCCCAGCGGGTTAGCAAAGAATGACCATGCTCTATATTCCGGCCGGTTCTGCAGCGGTGCAAGCAGAATCATGTACTGCTTCCAGCCGCCGCAACACCGCCGCCGCTAACCCGCTGTGCACCGCCGCACACCCGCCCGTCTCCCGCAGCACGGACCCGACAGGAAGCCGGTGGACGGCTCCGGAGCTTCCTGACGGGTCCCGCCCAGCCGCCGCCGCCACTAACCCGCCCCCGTGTGCACATACCCTAAAAGAACATTTTTGTTGGAAAAATTAAAATGACCATTTTTTCCTTCCACTTTGCTTTAGTTCCCGTGAAGCACCTGAAGGGTTAATAATCTTCTTGAAGGTAGTTTTGAGTAGCTTGAGGGGTGCAGTTTTTGGAATGGTGTCACTTTTGGGTGTTTTCTGTCATGTACACCCCTCAAAGGGACTTCAAATGTGATGTGGTCACTAAAAAAAATGGCTTTGTAAATTTTGCTGGAAAAATGAAAAATTGTTGATGAACTTTGAACCCTTATAACGTCCGAACAAAAAATTTTTTTTCTCCAAAAATTGTGCTGATGTAAAGTAGACATGTGGGAAATGTTATTTATTAACTATTTTGTGTCACATACCTCTCTGGTTTAGCAGAATAAAAATTCATAATTTGAAAATTGCTAAATTTTCAAAAATTTTGCCAAATTTTTAATTTTTTCACAAATAATCGCAAAAATTATCAACCTAAATTTAATACTAACATGAAGCCCAATATGTCACGAAAAAACAATCTCAGAATCGCTAGGATCGGTTGAAGCGTTCCAGAGATATTACCTCATAAAGGGATACTGGTCAGAATTGACAAAAATGGCCTGGTCATTAAGGTCAAAATAGGCCGGGGGCTGAAGGGGTTAATTTGTAGGCAATTGTTGTGAAACTCCAAAAAGATCTCTGAGCCTCATCTTGAATTTCTGAGGCGAAACGCGTAAGCTGGAAACAATGGAGATTCATTAACGTTTTTTTAACGTCACAACTGAAGGAAGAACGTGAATGCACTGTGGACCAGCGTGGAATCGAAGGTCTAGGGAGACTATTTGAGTTAAGTTTAGCATAAGGAAAACAAGCGGTGTCAGAGATTTGGAGCGCTAAAGAAACCACGGGTTGGCGATTAAATTACCGATAATTTATTGCACGAACAGCAGGGGTCCAGTATGCCACAACGCGTTTCGACGCACAGATGCGTCTTTCTCAAGTGGATTTGAGTTAAGTTGACCCTGGTCCGGTTCTGTGTCCTGTTGTTACCCAGACATATTGTATGCATCCTCTGATAACTTTCTATTGTTGCTATTTTTGATACCCGTAGCATCTAGGGCTATCATAAGGCGAGCCGCCGTGGAGTGGGGGCACCCGAAACTTTAGGGTGATATTACCTCCACTGACAGGCACTTTGCAAACATAGGGGGAGGAAGGGGTAGATATATTGTTATGTGCTGTTGTCCTTCAGCGAATTTGTATAATACACCTGTTTGTTCACTTTTTTGTATACTATGTTAGACTTGACCAGTCATTTTTAAAAAGAATAAAATAAAAGATTCTTTTAAAACTATCCCCGAAGTGGTAGCTTTCACGTCTTTAGCTGCAAGCAGTTTAGCAAAGAGATCGGACGGTAGTTGGACGGGGAGTCTGTAGGTTTACCGGGCTTGGGGATAGTAACTATCGTGGCCTCCAAAAAATAGGGGGCAACGACACCACTCCTCTGACAGAAATTAAACACTCTAAGTAAATAGGGAGCCAGAATGTGGGCGAAAGATTTGAGATATTCGTTTGGAAAGCAGTCTGGCCCAGGCGCTGAAAGGCTCTTTGAGGCTTTAATCACTTTTAATACCTCTTCTTCAGTGAAGGGGGAATTCAATTGAGATAGCTGGGACGCCGACAGAGCCGGCAGGTCCAGGGCGGATAGGGAGTCAGTAATAAAGGTCAGACGTAGGTTGAGGCATGTCGCCGTCGTCTGAGGTTGTAGAGCTTAGCGTAGTAGCCCGCAAACGCGTCGGCAATGCTTTGTGGGTTTCGAATCTCGGAGCCATCCCCCCCCCTCAAGCACCCTATGGCAGCACAAGCCGCCCTTTTTCTAATCCTTCTGGCAAGCAGAGCACCAGCCCTATCCCCGGCTTTGTAAAATGCAGTTTTAGACCATCTAAGTGCCCTCTCGTGTTGTTCCAGCAAGGCAGTCCTCAGGCGGCTACGGACATAGAATATTTGGGAGCAACGTACAGGGAAGGGCGATTGCTTATTTCTCTCCTCCAAGCTCCGGAGCTCCACAAGGAGGTCTGTACGCAGCACGGTGGCCGCCTTTTTGAGTCGAGCCGCACGCTGGATGAACAGCCCGCGGACGACCGCCTTGTGTGAGGCCCACAATGTCTCGTCTATCACCTCCCCGTTGTCATTATCTGTAAAAAATTCAGTTAAGTGACGCCCGAAGTCCCCCAGGGCTCCCCAACTTGACAGCAAGCTGGCATTGAGTTTCCAGTTGCGAGAGGGTGGAGGTCTATACCCCAGCAAGATCTCAAGAGATACCGGGGCATGGTCGGACTACGTGATGTCCCCCAACTCCGCACAGGCCGACAGAGCATCCTCGTTGACCAGAAGGAAATCAATTCTAGAGTACGACCTGTGCCTGTGGGAGAAAAAGGAGTAGTCCCTCTCGGAGGCGTGGAGGTACCTCCACACATCATGCAAGCGAAGCTCCCTGCACAAAGGGTCAAGTTCTCGGCCCCCCAGTCTCCCAGACGTGGAACAGTCCAACCGTCGAATGGGGACCACGTTAAAATCGCCGCAGATCAAACATAATCCCCGGGATACCTGCCTCACCTTACCCAGGAACGAACGGATGTATCTTATCTGGCCGTCATTTGGGGTATAAACAGTAGCCAGGGTCATCACGACCTCCGATGCAGAGCAGATCAAGATAATGTACCTGCCGTCTGGGTCCGCATGCATCTCCACCAACTGGAACTGTACAGAACTGCGAAGCAGCATACAAACTCCCGCCTTTTTATTAGGGGCGTTCGCAAAAAAGGCTCTAGAGAAGTCTTTGTGGCAAAGTCTATGGTTATCGTCTTTCAAAAGATGAGTCTCTTGTAGGCAAAGAACGTCTGCTCCTGACCTGCGGGCCTCTCCCCAGAGGAAAGATCGTTTTGCTGGGGAGTTGAGGCCTCTCACATTGAGAGAGTAATTTCAGCGACATCCTTAAACAATCAGAGGCCCCCACGGCCAGCCGGGACCAGGGTCAGAAAAAAGGGGAATGGAGGGCGAGGAAGGGAGAAAAAAGAAGGGAGGAGAGAGAAGGGGGGGGGGGGGGGGGAGACACAGAGAAGAAGGGAAAGGACAGAAACAGACTAATTCAAACAAAGAGACAAATATGTGCTTGATGCGACAGGCTCCTGCCTGTCGTGGGGGAGGGGGGAACCACCAGCTCCGTACCCAGATGAACAGGGAGACAGGAGAGAAAACCCCCTTCACTACCTCTTGTAAACGACCAAGCGGCTCAAGGAAAGCATCCGCCCGAGATCCGATGCAGCATAGTAAGCGATAGTCCAAACAGTACAGGCAGCAAAGTTTAGACCGAACCCTCCCGGTCCCCTTCAGTGGAGGTGGCTGGGCGAGGGGACGTGGCTGGGCGAGGAGATGAGGAGGCACTCTGTGGGAGCATAGTCCACAACTTTAGAGCATTGCTCAGTTGTTTGGGGGAGGTAAATACCTGACGGGAACCCTTGTACCTAAAGTTCACCGAGACAGGGGTACCCCAGTTGTACATCAGGCCCCTCTCTCGGAGTATGGCGCATAGGGGGGCAAAGTCCCGCCGCCGGGCCACAGTGCCTGGTGACAGGTCAGGGAACACTTTCAGATCACAATAGGGGGGAGTCCTTGGGAGGAGCTTTCCGCATAGCCTGGAGGACCTCATCCCGAGTAGAGCCCCTAAGCATAGTGACCAGAACATCTCTGGGGAGCTCTCTAGAGATCTGGGCCGGTCTGGGTAGTCTATAGATCTTCACCACCTGGAGTTCCGGAGGGGGCACATGAGGCAGCAGATGTTGTAAAAAGTCTGCAATAGTCTGCGGAAGATCTCCCTCATGAACCGTCTCTGCAATGCCCCTTATCTTTACATTGTTCAGCCTCAGCCTGTCCTTCATAGCACACATGCGATCCTGCATGGAAAAAACAACTTTCTCCAGAGACTTGTGATCTGCGACCAGGGCGTTGTGCGCATCAGCATACTCCCCCATCTTGTATTCTAAGCGTTTAGTGCGACGTCCCAGAGATGCCATTTCCTCCTTCATCTCCCCAATCATAGTGCGCATATCATCTTGGAGAGTGTCTCAATGAGCCCAGCGACTCCCTTAGGGTGTCATCCAGCATCACCTACAGAGTAGAGTGGGTGATGGGAGCATCCTCCTCCCCTAGTCCCCCCCCACTCCCTGGGGCTGCGGGAGCCGCGGGACGAGGACGCAGCATGGGAAGCCGGCGCCATTTTAGGTGAGAGCGCAGGCTGTTGTTCCACAGGGAAGAAGTCCGTTACCTTTTGCGTCTCGCCACGGCGCCGTGGAGTAGTCCGCGGCATCTCCAGAGACTCCAGGCAACAGAAGGATCAGGCAGGGGCCGTCAACGGGCACGGACGAGTCGTTAGGAGCCAGCAGGCAGGATCTCTCAGGGAGCAGCTCCTTTATGAGACCGGCGCCATCTGCGTCCAGGCCACGCCCCCCCCCCACACTATTTTTGACCCTCTTTTTGGCTCCATTTTTCAGCTGCAAAACTAATCCGCTTTTTAACAAAAAACATATCGCCTATTCACACACTGTTTTTGATCTGTTTTTTTCTGCATTTTGTGTGCTGTGGTTTTTTTCCCTCCATTTAGAATGGTTCCCTATGGAAAAAAACGCCACAGGAACGAACATGCACTTTTCTAGTAAAAAAACAAAAAACACACCACGTTCTCGGTCTGAATGGAAAAAACTTAAATCCCATAGACTTTGCTGGGATCCATTTGAGTGATCTCCTTTCAACAGTACACTGCAAATAATGGAATAAGAACAGTGTGTGTGAATGAAGCCTTAAAGCGAACCTGTCACCCCCCCCCCCCAGACATGAAAAGCTGAGCTCCCCACCTTCTGCAGCACTAAGGCTGCACTCAGACAAGGTTTATATTGCATTTAGCATAACTATATTCACTGAAATATTCACTTATATAATACTAGCTGTGAGCCCGATGCAAATGCATCGGGATTCTAGAACGTGCATACATTTGCTTATAATAGTTATAGCTGGTCTGAGTACTTTTTTGGGGGGGTCCAATACTTTTTTTGGGGGGGGGGCCAATATTTTTTTTTGGGGGGTCCAATACTTTTTTGGGTGGGTCCAATACTTTTTGGGGGGTCCAATACTTTTTAGGGTGGGTCCAATACTTTTTTGGGGGGGTCCAATACTTTTTTGGGGGGGTCCAATACTTTTTTTGGGGGGTCCAATACTTTTGGGGGGGGTTCCAATACTTTTTTTGGGGGTTCCAATACTTTTTTGGGGGGGTCCAATACTTTTTTTGGGGGGTCCAATACTTTTGGGGGGGTTCCAATACTTTATTTGGGGGGTCCAATACTTTTTTGGGGGGGTCCAATACTTTTGGGGGGGTCCAATACTTTTTTGGGGGGTCCAATACTTTTTTTGGGGGTCCAATACTTTTGGGGGGGTCCAATACTTTTTTTGGGGGTTCCAATACTTTTTTTGGGGGGTCAAATACTTTGGAGGGGGGGGGGGGTCCAATACTTTTTTTGGGGGGGTCCAATACTTTTTTTGGGGGGTCCAATACTTTTGGGGGGGGTCCAATACTTTTTTTGGGGGTCCAATACTTTTTTGGGGGGGGCCAATACTTTTTTGGGGGGGTCCAATACTTTTTTTTGGGGGGTCCAATACTTTTTGGGGGGTCCAATACTTTTTTTGGGGGGTCCAATACTTTTTTAGGGGGGTCCAATACTTTTTTTGGGGGTCCAATACTTTTTGGGGGGGGGTCCAATACTTTATTTGGGGGGTCCAATACTTTTTTGGGGGGTCCAATACTTTTGGGGGGGGTCCAATACTTTTTTTGGTGGGTCCAATACTTTTTTTGGGTGGTCCAATACTTTTGGGGGGGTCCAATACTTTTTTTTGGGGGGTCCAATACTTTTGGGGGGGGTCAAATACTTTTGGGGGGGGGTCCAATACTTTTTTTGGGTGGTCCAATACTTTTGGGGGGGTCCAATACTTTTTTTGGGGGGTCCAATACTTTTGGGGGGGGTCAAATACTTTTTTTGGGGGGTCCAATACTTTTTGGGGGGTCCAATACTTTTTTAGGGGGGTCCAATACTTTTTTTGGGGGGTCCAATACTTTTGGGGGGGGGTCCAATACTTTTTGGGGGGGTCCAATACTTTTTGGGGGGGTCCAATACTTTTTGGGGGCGTCCAATACTTTTTTTGGGGGGTCCAATCCTTTTTTAGGGGGGTCCAATACTTTTTTTGGGGGGTCCAATACTTTTGGGGGGGGGGGGTCCAATACTTTTTTTGGGGGGTCCAATACTTTTTTGGGGGGGTCCAATACTTTTTTAGGGGGGTCCAATACTTTTTTTGGGGGGGTCCAATACTTTTTTGGGGTCCAATACTTTTTTAGGGGGGTCCAATACTTTTTAGGGTCAATATTTGGGGGGGGTCCAATACTTTTTTGGGGGGGTCCAATACTTTTTGGGGGGGCTATTTGGGGGTCCAATACTTTTTGGGGGGTCCAATACTTTTTTGGGGGGTCCAATACTTTTTGGGGGGTCCAATACTTTTTTTGGGGGGTCCAATACTTTTTTTGGGGGGTCCAATACTTTTTTTGGGGTGGGGTCCAATACTTTTTTTGGGGGTCCAATACTTTTGGGGGGGTCCAATACTTTTTTTGGGGGGTCCAATACTTTTTTTGGGGGGTCCAATACTTTTGGGGTCAATACTTTTTTGGGGGGGGGTCCAATACTTTTTTTTGGGGGGGTCCAATACTTTTTTTGGGGGTCCATATTTTTTGGGGGGTCCAATACTTTTGGGGGGGGTCCAATACTTTTTGGGGGGGGGTCCAATACTTTTTTTGGGGGGGTCCAATACTTTGGGGGGGTCCAATACTTTTTGGGGGGGGTCCAATACTTTTTTGGGGGGGGTCCAATACTTTTTTGGGGGGTCCAATACTTTTTGGGGGGTCCATATTTTTGTCATATATTTTTTGGTTATATTTTTTTGGTATATTTTTTTTTCATATTTTTTATTTTATTATTTTTTTTATTTTTTTTATTATTATTTTATTTTGTTATTTTTTATTTTTTATTTTTATTAATTAATTATTTGTATTAATTGAATTTATTTGTATAAAAATTTTTTTATTTTATTTAAAAAACGCATCTGCGGCGCGGTTGCGGTAATCCCCATACAAAGTATAGGGGGACTTGCGGCAGGTGCGGCAAAACCGCACTTGCCGCACCTGCCGCAAGTCCCCCTATACTTTCTATGGGGATTACCGCAACCGCGCCGCAACTTGCACTTGCGGTGCGGTTGCGGTAATCCTTATGGGGATTACCGCAACCGCGCCGCAAGTGCTCGCACTCAGCCAGCGACTCGCAATGCGACGCGGTTGCGGTAATCCTTATGGGGATTACCGCAACCGCGCCGCAAGTGCTCGCGCGGTTGCGGTATGGTATGGAGGAGGAGGTGTGCGGGCATATGGAGGAGGGGTGTGCGGGCATATGGAGGAGGAGGTGTGCGGGCATATGGAGGAGAAGGTGTGCGGGCATATGGAGGAGGGGGTGTGCGGGCATATGGAGGAGGAGGTGTGCGGGCATATGGAGGAGGGGGTGTGCGGGCATATGGAGGAGGAGGTGTGCGGGCATATGGAGGAGGGGGTGTGCGGGCATATGGAGGAGGGGGTGTGCGGGCATATGGAGGAGGAGGTGTGCGGGCATATGGAGGAGGAGGTGTGCGGGCATATGGAGGAGGGGGTGTGCGGGCATATGGAGGAGGGGGGGTGTGCGGGCATATGGAGGAGGGGTGTGCGGGCATATGAGGAGGAGGTGTGGGGATTAGGGGGGTGGGCATATGGAGGAGGGGGTGTTGCGGGCATATGGAAGGGGGGAGAGAGGGGTGTGCGGGCATATGGAGGAGGGGGTGTGCGGGCATATGGAGGAGGGGGTGTGCGGGCATATGGAGGAGGAGGTGTGCGGGCATATAGAGGAGGGGTGTGCGGGCATATAGAGGAGGGGGTGTGCGGGCATATAGGAGGAGGGGGTGTGCGGGCATATAGAGGAGGAGGGGGTGTGCGGGCATATAGAGGAGGGGGTGTGCGGGCATATGGAGGAGGGGGGGGTAGGGGGGGGGCGGGCATATAGAGGAGGGGGTGTGCGGCATATGGAGGAGGAGGTGTGCGGGCATATGAAGGAGGGGGTGTGCGGGCATATAGAGGAGGGGGTGTGCGGGCATATGGAGGAGGGGGTGTGCGGGCATATGGAGGAGGGGGTGTGCGGGCATATGGAGGAGGGGGTGTGCGGGCATATAGAGGAGGGGGTGTGCGGGCATATAGAGGAGGGGGTGTGCGGGCATATGGAGGAGGGGGTGTGCGGGCATATGGAGGAGGGGGTGTGCGGGCATATGGAGGAGGGGGTGTGCGGGCATATGGAGGAGGAGGTGTGCGGGCATATGGAGGAGGGGGTGTGCGGGCATATGGAGGAGGGGGTGTGCGGGCATATGGAGGAGGGGGTGTGCGGGCATATGAAGGAGGGGGTGTGCGGGCATATGAAGGAGGGGTGTGCGGGCATATAGAGGAGGGGGTGTGCGGGCATATGGAGGAGGGGGTGTGCGGGCATATGGAGGAGGGGGTGTGCGGGCATATGGAGGAGGGGGTGTGCGGGCATATGGAGGAGGGGGTGTGCGGACATATGGAGGAGGGGGTGTGCGGGCATATGGAGGAGGGGGTGTGCGGGCATATGGAGGAGGAGGTGTGCGGGCATATGGAGGAGGGGGTGTGCGGGCATATGGAGGAGGGGGTGTGCGGGCATATGGAGGAGGGGGTGTGCGGGCATATGGAGGAGGAGGTGTGCGGGCATATGGAGGAGGGGGTGTGCGGGCATATGGAGGAGGGGGTGTGCGGGCATATGGAGGAGGAGGTGTGCGGGCATATGGAGGAGGGGGTGTGCGGGCATATGGAGGAGGGGGTGGTGCGGGCATATGGAGGAGGGGGTGTGCGGGCATATGGAGGAGGAGGCACAGAGGCAGAGGGGCACAGAGGCACTGGGGCACTTGGGCACAGAGGCACAGAGGCGGAGCGGGATCACAGGGGCACAGGCTCCGGAGCACTGTGTCAGCATGTGCTGACAGCAGCTGCTTCGGAGCGGGAGGCACAGGGGCACTGAGGCACAGGGGCACAGGGGATGGCACAGAAACACAGGGGATGACAGCGGCGAGGGGTCGCAATGCCCGCTTCGCGGGCATTGCGACGGCTCGCAATGGCCGCGTAGCGGCCAATGCTTCGCCGTGATGACGTCACAGAGTGTGACATATCCACGGCACGTTTTCGGGGTCCGACATGAAAATGCCTACGGCAATTATAGAGTAGATGAGGCAGTTACCAGTACCGAAGACCGGGAGGCGGGGTTTCCAGCGTCTGCGAGCCGCCCCCGTGCTGTCCATCATCCCTCTGTGTTGGGGATGGTGCGATTCCTCCACCCCCTCCTCGCTCTAACCGGCGCCTGCGCTTTGCTTTAGCTTGCCGGGCATGCGCAGTGCGCGCTGCCCGACAACTTCCTGGTCCCCTCGCACCTGCGCAGTACGCCGACCCCGCAGTGGATTATTCATTATCCTCACTGCGGGGCGGCAAAACGGCGCCTGCGCATCTGCTGTGCTGCGGGGGGGGGGGGCACCTCTGACTGCCTCTCTCCTCCCACTCAAAGCCGACTGTCAAACTAGAAAACCGGCACCGAGGAGAGAGAGAGGCAGGAAGAACAGGAGGAGCCACACACTATGCCTGCTGGAAATGGGGAGAAAGACAAACGTAACTTTACCCTTCCTCACACACAATCCCTCTATCTATATCTATCATTTCTATCTTTCATTCTATCTTTCATTCTATCTATCTCTCTATCTGTCTACCTATCTATCCCTCTATTTCTCTTTCTTTATGTCCATTCTTCTATCCATCTATCTATCAATCTATCTATCTATCTATCTATCTATATCTCTATTTATCTTTCTGTCTGTCTATCCCTCTATCTGTCTATCCCTCTATCTATCCCTCTGTCTGTCCATCCATCTATCCCTCTATCAATCTATCTATCCCTTCATCCATCCATCCATCTATCCCTCTCTTTCTATCTATTTCTCTATCTATCCCTCTATTTATCCCTCTTTCTATCTATCCCTCTATTTATCCCTCTTTCTATCTATCCCTCTATTTATCCCTCTTTCTATCTATCCCTCTATTTATCCCTCTTTCTATCCCTCTATTTCTCTTTCTTTATGTCCATTCTTCTATCCATCTATCTATCAATCCATCTCTCTCTATTTATCTTTCTGTCTGTCTATCCCTCTATCTGTCTATCCCTCTGTCTATCCCTCTATCTGTCTATCCCTCTATCTGTCTGTCCATCCATCTATCCCTCTATCAATCTATCTATCCCTTCATCCATCCATCCATCCATCCCTCTCTTTCTATCTATTTCTCTATCTATCTGTCTATCTATCTGTCTATCCATCTATCCCTCTATCCATCTATCCCTCTATCCATCTATCCCATCTATCAATCTATCCCATCTATCTGTCCATCTCTATCTATCCCTTTCTATCTATCCCTTTCTATCTATCCCTCTCTATCTATCCCTCTCTATCTATCCATCTGTCTATCTCTCTATCTATCCCTCTATCTATCCATCTGTCTATCTATCCATCTATCTATCCATCTATCTATCCCTCTATCTATCCCTCTATCTATCTATCCCTCTATCTATCTATCCCTCTGTCTATCCCTCTGTCTATCCCTCTGTCTGTCCCTCCCTTCATCCATCCATCCATCCATCCATCCCTCTATCTATCTCTATCTGTCCATCCATCTATTATCTATCCCTCTATCTATCTCTATCTGTCCATCCATCTATTATCTATCCCTCTATCTAACTCTATCTGTCCATCCATCTATTATCTATCCCTCTATCTCTATCTGTCCATCCATCTATTATCTATCCCTCTATCTATCTATCCCTCTATCAATCTATCCCATCTATCTGTCCATCTATCTATCTGTCCATCTCAATCTATTCCTCTCTATTTATCCCTCTCTATTTATCCCTCTCTATTTATCCCTCTCTATCTATCCCTCTATATCTCTCTGGCTCTCTATCTGTCTATCCCTCTATGTCTATCCCTCTATCTATCCCTCTGTCTGTCCATCCATCTATCCCTCTATCACTCTATCCCTTCATCCATCTATCCCTCTATCCATCTATCTATCTGTCTATCTATCCCTCTATCAATCTATCTATCCCTTCATCCATCCATCCTTCGATCCCTCTCTTTCTATCTATTTCTCTATCTATCTGTCTGTCTATCTATCCATCTATCCCTCTCTATCTATCCCTCTCTATCTATCCCTCTAGCAGAGCGAGTCTGGCTGACAGCATGGTTCAGCTCAGGTCATAATGACCTGAGCTGAACCCTGACTGTTTATAGTCAGTTCTCAGCTCTGCTACATCCCTGTGTGTCTATGCACAGGGATGTAGCAGAGCTGAGATTGCGTTTTGGACTACGTCGGACGGAAGAGGATTTTTTAAATAAAGATGGAGTCCCTAATTGTCTTCTGTTTTATTTCTAATAAAATTATTTTTCTCTGTGTTGTTTTTTTTTTATATTGATTACTGGAAATTCATGGCGGTCATGTCTAATATTGGCGTGACCGCCATAAATTTCGGGCTTAGGGCCAGCTAATAATACAAAGCTGGCCCTAACCCCTTTATTACCCAGTGAGCCACCCGCCACCAGGGCCACTGGAAGAGCGGGGTTCAGCGCCAGAAGATGGCGCTTCAATGAACGCGCCATCTTCTGGGGCGGCTGCGGGCTGCAATTTGCAGCGGGGGGTGCCCAGAAAGCTTGGGCCTCCCTGCGCTGCAGATTCCAGCCCCCAGCTGCTTAGCTGTACCTGGCTGGACATAGAAATTGTGCGGAGCCCCATGCATTTTTTTTTTTATTATTTCATGAAATTCATGAAATAATAAAAAAAGGGGGCTCGCCTATATTCTTGTGTCCGGCCAGGTACAAATAGGCACCTGGGGGTTGGGGGCAGCCCGTTGCTGCCTGCTGGATCCGGCTGGTTACAGAAATACGGCGAAGCACACGTCATTTTTTTTTCCTGAAAAATAAATAAAACAATATAAATAAAAGGGACTGCATCTTTATTAACCCCTCGACCATGGTCCAGGGGTTAATAAAGATGCAGTCCCTTTTATTTATATTGTTTTATTGATTTTTCAGAAAAAAAAATGACGTGTGCTTCGCCGTATTTCTGTAACCAGCCGGATCCAGCAGGCAGCAACGGGCTGCCCCCAACCCCCAGGTGCCTATTTGTACCTGGCCGGACACAAGAATATAGGCGAGCCCCCTTTTTTATTATTTCATGAATTTCATGAAATAATTTAAAAAAAATGCATGGGGCTCCGCACAATTTCTATGTCCAGCCAGGTACAGCTAAGCAGCTGGGGGCTGGAATCTGCAGCGCAGGGAGGCCCAAGCTTTCTGGGCACCCCCCGCTGCAAATTGCAGCCCGCAGCCGCCCCAGAAGATGGCGCGTTCATTGAAGCGCCATCTTCTGGCGCTGAACCCCGCTCTTCCAGTGGCCCTGGTGGCGGGTGGCTCACTGGGTAATAAAGGGGTTAGGGCCAGCTTTGTATTATTAGCTGGCCCTAAGCCCGAAATTTATGGCGGTCACGCCAATATTAGACATGACCGCCATGAATTTCCAGTAATCAATATAAAAAAAAAAAACAACAGAGAAAAATAATTTTATTAGAAATAAAACAGAAGACAATTAGGAACTCCATCTTTATTTAAAAAATCCTCTTCCGTCCGACGTAGTCCAAAACACAATCTCAGCTCTGCTACATCCCTGTGCATAGACACACAGGGATGTAGCAGAGCTGAGAACTGACTAAACAGTCAGGGTTCAGCTCAGGTCATTATGACCTGAGCTGAACCTGCTGTCAGCCAGACTCGCTCTGCTAGAGGGATAGATAGAGAGGGATAGATAGAGAGGGATAGATAGAGAGGGATAGATAGAGAGGGATAGATAGAGAGGGATAGATAGATAGAGGGATAGAATAGATAGAGGGATAGATTGACAGAGGGATAGATTGACAGAGGGATAGATTGACAGAGGGATAGATTGACAGAGGGATAGATTGACAGAGGGATAGATTGACAGAGGGATAGATTGACAGAGGGATAGACAGATAGATTGAGGGATAGACAGATAGATTGAGGGATAGACAGATAGATTGAGGGATAGACAGATAGATTGAGGGATAGACAGATAGATTGAGGGATAGACAGATAGATTGAGGGATAGACAGATAGATTGAGGGATAGACAGATAGATAGAGGGATTGTGTGTGAGGAAGGGTAAAGTTACGTTTGTCTTTCTCCCCATTTCCAGCAGGCATAGTGTGTGGCTCCTCCTGTTCTACCTGCCTCTCTCCTCTGTGCCGGTTTTCTAGTTTGACAGTCGGCTTTGAGTGGGAGGAGAGAGGCAGTCAGAGGTGCCCCCCCCCCCCCCACAGCACAGCAAATGCGCAGGCGCCGTTTTGCCGCCCCGCAGTGAGGATAATGAATAATCCACTGCGGGGTCGGCGTACTGCGCAGGTGCGAGGGGACCAGGAAGTTGTCGGGCAGCGCGCACTGCGCATGCCCGGCAAGCTAAAGCAAAGCGCAGGCGCCGGTTAGAGCAAGGAGGGGGTGGAGGAATCGCACCATCCCCAACACAGAGGGATGATGGACAGCACGGGGGCGGCTCACAGACGCTGGAAACCCCGCCTCCCGGTCTTCGGTCCTGGTAACTGCCTCATATTATATAAGTGAATATTTCAGTGAATATAGTTATGCTAAATGCAATATAAACCTTGTCTGAGTGCAGCCTTAGTGCTGCAGAAGGTGGGGAGCTCAGCTTTTCATGTCTGGGGGGGTGACAGGTTCGCTTTAAGGGTATGTGCACACAGTGCGTTTTTGCTGCGGTTTACCATTGGTTTTATGGTAATGTATGATAATTTGTTCCTGTGGTTTTGATTCCCAGCAAAACCAATGTGTTTCACAGAAATGCTGTGCCCACACATTGGTTTTGCAAGTGTCAAGAACTGTCAAATCCCTGAGTTTTTGGTGCGAATGGGAAAGAATTGACATGCTCTATTATTCCTGTGTTTTTGGTGCAGTCAATGGAAAAAAACGCAGGAAAAACGCAGCAAAAACGCACAAAAAACGCAGGACCTGAAATCAGCAAATCTCCTGGCAAGGACTCTAGGATCTTTGAAACCAGTTCAGGTTTTGCTGCAGTTGAGGATGGCTCAAAAAACGTCCTGTGGGGACAAACCCTAAAGATTCCACGTTTGCACCGTCCTGAGGCATCAGACACTAGGGAACTGGTGAATAAGAACAACATGAAATTTACTTTTTTTGCTGTTTCACAGCACTTTGGACCTGTTTTTTAAGTCACTGTGGAAGAATGAATGATGGCAATGTACAGCACAATGTGTCTCACACATAGCCACGTGCACACATTGGGTATTTAGGCTACCTTCACATTTGCGTTCTGTGGAGGGGATCCACAATGTGACCGCAGCACCGCAAGCCCCGATCTTTATAATGGGAGCGCACGGTGCTGTGCTTGACTGCGCATGACCGTGTGCACCCATTCAGCGCCATATGGGATCTGTGCGCAGGCGGATGCCTGCGCACAAATCACCCAGTCTTGTCCGCACCACGATGTTGCATTTCTGGTGCGGACGAGACCGGGTGATTTGTGCGCAGGCATTCGCCTGCGCACAGATCACATGTGGCAGTGAATGGGTGCGCATGGTCATGCGCAGTCAAGCGTAGCATCGTGCGCTCCCATTATAAAGATACGGGCTTGTGGTGCTGCGGTCACATTGTGGATCCCTTCCGCAGAACGCTGCGGAGGGGAACGCAAATGTGAAGGTAGCATTAGTGAGTTTTTTACCTCCAGGATTTGCAAGGAGAGGGTGATAAATATAGAAGTGGTGACATGTTTCTATTATACTTGTCCCCCCGATTGTTCCACTTCTGGTTTTGGCTACAAATACTGAGGTAAAAAAAACCTCACCAAACGCTGAGGTAAAAAAAAACCTCACCAAACGCTGAGGTAAAAAAAACCTCACCAAACGCTGAGGTAAAAAAAAACCTCACCAAACGCTGAGGTAAAAAAAACCTCACCAAACGCTGAGGTAAAAAAAAAACCACCAAACGCTGAGGTAAAAAAAACCTCCCCACCAAACGCTGAGGTAAAAAAAACCTCCCCACCAAACGCTGAGGTAAAAAAAACCTCCCCACCAAACGCTGAGGTAAAAAAAAAACCACCAAACGCTGAGGTAAAAAAAAACCTCCCCAAACGCTTGCGAGTAAAAAAAACCTCACCAAAACCTGAGGTAAAAAAAACCTCCCAAACGCTGAGGTAAAAAAACCTCACCAAACGCTGAGGTAAAAAAAACCTCACCAAACGCTGAGGTAAAAAAAACCTCACCAAACGCTGAGGTAAAAAAAAACCCTCACCAAACGCTGAGGTAAAAAAAACCTCACCAAACGCTGAGGTAAAAAAAACCCCACCAAACGCTGAGGTAAAAAAAACCTCCCCACCAAACGCTGAGGTAAAAAAAACCTCCCACCAAACGCTGAGGTAAAAAAAACCTCCCACCAAACGCTGAGGTAAAAAAAAAAACACCAAACGCTGAGGTAAAAAAAAACCTCCCCAAACGCTGAGGTAAAAAAAACCTCACCAAACGCTGAGGTAAAAAAACCTCACCAAACGCTGAGGTAAAAAAAACCTCACCAAACGCTGAGGTAAAAAAAAACCTCACCAAACGCTGAGGTAAAAAAAAACTCACCAAACGCTGAGGTAAAAAAAAACCTCACCAAACGCTGAGGTAAAAAAAACCTCACCCCAAACGCTGAGGTAAAAAAAACCTCCCCACCAAACGCTGAGGTAAAAAAAACCTCCCACCAAACGCTGAGGTAAAAAAAAAACCACCAAACGCTGAGGTAAAAAAAAACCTCCCAAACGCTGAGGTAAAAAAAACCTCACCAAACGCTGAGGTAAAAAAAACCTCACCAAACGCTGAGGTAAAAAAAAACCTCACCAAACGCTGAGGTAAAAAAAACCTCACCAAACGCTGAGGTAAAAAAAAACTCACCAAACGCTGAGGTAAAAAAAAACCTCACCAAACGCTGAGGTAAAAAAAACCTCACCAAACGCTGAGGTAAAAAAAACCCCCATCAAACGCTGAGGTAAAAAAAACCTCCCCAAACGCTGAGGTAAAAAAAAACCCCCAAACGCTGAGGTAAAAAAAACCTCACCAAACGCTGAGGTAAAAAAAAACCTCACCAAACGCTGAGGTAAAAAAAACCTCACCAAATCGTGTGTGAACAAAGCCTGAGAAGCCCTGAAATGAGCAGATAACCCAGACGTTCTGTCTCCAGGAGTAACCGCTCTGAGTGTGGAGTATGAGGGGCTTTCCCTCCCCTCTCTCCCTCCCCAGTAGCCGCCAGCTCGAGGAATCAGGCTATTGCTCTCTGTTATCAACACCCATTGCCCCATGATGTAACTCACCAGTTCACCAACTAGTAAACGGAATAAATCCAGCTCTCCAAGGACAAGGCCCATCCCTCAGCCGCTTCTCCGCCAATGGCGCAACCCACGAGGAAGAGGAGGTGACATCATCGGGAGGGGCGGAGCCTCCGCCACCAAAGCAACCAATCAGGGCAGGTCTGTATCTGTGATTGATGTGATTGTGATGCATAGACAGCAGTGAAGCACTTACTAAGGGGGTGGAGACAGAAGCTTCGTCAGTATAGGGCGTGTGACGTCACGCACACCTTGCCACAGTGAGGAGTACACGTGATGCTGCTGCCCTCACCTACCTTCACTACTGGACGCCATCTTATAATAGCTATGTACAACTACAGTATATCACGGGATTTGTGCGCTCTGATACAGAGATTGTCTTTACAGCGCCTGTTCACTTAGAATTCTATTGGTGGGATCCCCTACATATATGATCTATATCCAGTCCTATTAATGTAATGTCATATAACCTGTTGGATTCACACTTTCTACATTGCTTTTGTCACTTAGGACTCAGTTTCTTTCTAATTAATATGTGTCCCTTAAGTAAGGGGACTAGCTAAAGTAAGAATTCAGCAGATGGAATGGAATGCAAGTGCTCAGTTTATTGTGACACCATCTGCTAAAACATGAACCAAATACAATTACAGACAGGGCGACAAGGGTAGCCGCCAACACACACTGTTAGCACAGGGTATAGAAATAAAGTGCCTAGATGGGGTCCATCAAATGATATATGGTACATCAGTTGCACAACCCAGCAAGCGATAAGCATCAATGTTGTGAATAGGCAGCATCGCTAGCAACATTGCTATCACCGTGTTACACGGGCGATGTTACCAGATCGCTGGAGCAACATCGCCAGGTTTTACCAACATGTTGGTAAAGCTGTCAACTGCGATCCAGCGACTTATCACAGTTGCATTGTGCGGTCACACAGCAATATCGCTGGACCCGGGACTGTTCAGCAATGTTGCAGGCAACATCGCCCCATGTAACGGTACCTTGAGTGATTTGTTTTACACAGCAAAAAACAGATGACTACACGCACTGTGTGAATGTGGACAAAAAACTCCTAATGGTACCGTCACAGGGGAGATATCGCCGGCGATGTCGCAGAGATCTGCCTGTTCAGGCGATGTTGAAGCGACATCGCCTGTACGTCGCCGCGTGTAACGAGGCAACTGAACGGCGATTAATCTCTGTTTCTGAGTTCAGAGATTTCCCAACAGTGTCGGGAAATCAGGCGATGTAGCTTGAGCGATCCTATGCCTACTGCCGTGTGACGCGGCGATAGCAATGGCACAGGCGATGTCTGTGTTCAGGCGATCCATTCTGTATGCCACATTGATGTGAGGTGGTGCTGTGTGACACGGCGATCTGAAAACCAACATCGCTTCAAGGTTGTTTCAGGCGATTCCTGAATCGCCGGTTCGACCTGGGTTGACTGTAAGATTGCTACGTGTGACTTCTCACGAGCGATGCTGCAGCGATGTGCGCGTTCATGAGATCGCCGCAACATCGCCGGCGAGATCTCCCCGTGTGACGGTACCATTAGGGGGGCTTTTTCCTTGGCAGGAGGTTTACCACATATTTTTCCCATTCACTTTGACGGCAGACACAAGGCACATTGTGTATTTTTGAAAAGTGTGCGCAAAAATACGCAATGTGTGAACGCAGCCTTTCACTTCAAAAATTCGCACATAAAAAGAATAAGTTGGTCAATTCTTTCTGCAGTTTTTCTCTGCATTTTTCCATTGCCCACATGATAAAATGGGCTTTGAAAAAGCGCAGAGAAAAATGCAGAAGAAAGTGCAGTGTGTGCATGGAGCTGCGTTTTTTTTTTTTCAAAAACAGCGTGTAAAAAAGCACAATTACAGAAAAAAGCAGAAAAAATACGCAATGTGTGAACGTAGCCCTAAACTGGCTGCAGGCTGTATTCACACTCACCGTTCTGATCCATTTTTTTGCATCCGTGTTTTGCAATGTTGTGTTAGGCTATGTTCACACAATGCGCTATTGCTGTGCTTTGTACAGATCCACTATTGCAGTGAAACGCAGTGTCTGTCAGAGCCAAGTCAACACATTTCACTATATTCCATTCACACACTGCGCTTTTTATGCATCTGCTTTTTGGCTGAAAATAGAGTCCATAAAAATAATGAACATGTTAGGGCCTTTTCACATCTGCGTTTTGAATGGATTGCGTTTTTCACTGCGTTACTGCAAAAAAAAGCATTGAAACACATGTATTTTTTCTCCCATCGACTCACATTGTAAAAACACATACAAACATGGTAAAAACACACCACAAAATGCGGTTGCGTTTGAATGCATGTGTTTTTACCCAGCGCACAGGAAACGTTGCTGGTTTTTACAATGTAAGTCTATGGGAGAAAAAACTCAAGCGTTTCAATGCGTTTTTTTGCAGTAATGCAGTGCAAAAAGCATTGCATCCAAATGCAAAGCACTGTGTTAGATGTGAACTTAAGCCTTAATCCTTTTGGCGTTATTTCGCTCCACTTTTACTCACCTTGCCAGGCGCAAAAGTCCAAAAGATTGAAATCTCACGTTATTTCGTAGCTGCAAACCGCGTTTTCCTGTGCACTACGAGATAACACAAGATTTCAAACTCCTAAATTGGGGTAGACAAGGGCACAATGGGTCGAATCTCCCAAGTAAACTGGAAAGATTAAGGGTATGTCCTCACGGTCCGGAGGAGCTGCGTGTTGGACGCAGCTCTTCCTGATCTGAGGGAAGCCGCGGGTGGCCGCAGAGAGACCGCAGCCACCCCGTACTCACCATTTGCGGCGGGTGCGGGGCTGCTTCTCCCTGCAGTCTCTCTGTGGCAGCCGCTTCCGACTCCGCAGCATGAAATGAACATGCTGCGGAGGAGCGGACTGTCGGCAACCCGCACCGCAGCTTCAAAGACGCTGCGGGCTGGTTATGCATAGTGAGGATGGGATTTCTTGAAATCCCATCCACTATGCTGATACTGTACTACGCAGCGTTTTGGACGCAGCACAAAGACGCTGCATCCAAAATGCTGTGTATCCTGATCGTGTGCACGCACCCTAATACATCAAACTGCTCACATTATCCAGTTGTGAGATCCATAACTGGTATCAATGCTTAGTTATCAGCTGCCGCAGGATACCCACTCGAGGTGGCAAATAAACATCAAAATGGATGGATAGGTACGGTCAACGCTGCTGAATACAAAATTACAAGACGTCCAAGTAAAAGTGATGGTGCCTTAATTCCAATTCCCTACGCATTTCAAGGCTGTCCCAGTCTCTTCCTCAGGAGCAACGCCATCAATAATCAAGGGACAGCCTTGAAACATGTAGGGCATGGAATAAAGGAATCGATCACTTCTACTTGGACGTCTTGTTATTTTGTATTCAGCAGCACGGACCATACCTATCCGTCCATATTTAAGATTTCAAACTCCGGCACTTATGAATCGGTGTTTGCATGCGCTTGGGAATCCGTCAGGCATAGGATTCTATTGGTAGCATTAAGGCAGCGTTACACTACAGTAATGCTGACCTAATGCTGCCGGAATCCTGCTTTTTGACGAACCCCCCCCCCCCTCCATGGCGGAGGCTACAACGCTAGTGACCCTAGCCTAAGGCTACTTTCACATCAGCGTTTTTTCAAATCCAGCAGAATTCCGCTTTTTTTGAAACAGCTGGATCCGGTAACATTGCATTCTGTACAATGCATTGTTAATAGCGATCAGGACATGTCTGGCACTTGCGTTTTCATCCAGATCCTTCAAATCTGCTTTTTCCGGCATGTCTTTAAACTGCAGTTAGCAGCGGATTTTGTCCAGTGTTAGTTTCTGTGCCATTTTTCCCCTACGTTTTTCCTATAGAAATCATTATTAATGGAGAAAAAAATGCAGCAAAAAACGCATCAGAAATGGATTATCCATTTTTCGGTGCTTTTTGGAGGACAGTGTCTGTTTTGCAGCCAAAAAGCAGCAGTAAAGAAAGGAAAAAAATGGTGCATCTGAATGTAGCCTTAGGCTAGGATCACATTAGAGTTTTCTCCTGCGTCCAGGGGGGTTCCGTCTAAAAGATATAATTTGGCAGCATTAGCGCAGCCTTACCATAATGGTAGGGCTGCATTAATGCTGTCAATTCATTTCTATGGTGACTGAACCCTGAGCGCAGGTCAGACGCCGGCATCTAAATGCCAGAGTTTGAAACCTTGTGCTATTTCCAAGCGGACCCCGTGACGTGCACTTCCGTGTCATGTGATGCGTTTGGAAATAGCGCGAGATTTCAAACACTGGCATTTAGATGCCGACATTTGACCTGCGTCACCATAGAAATGAATTGATAGCATTAACACAGCCCTACCATTAAGGTTAGGATGCGCTAATGACTTGCCCCAGTGAGGAGTCGTGGGGTACTCGGAACCGGGCTTTCTCGGCTGCGTTGGGGCTGTGGAATGTCACGGTGGCGTGACCTGGTCCGTGGTCCCCGATGGGCGGTCAGTAAAAAGGGGAGGAAAAAGGTAAAAATGGAATAGTAGAAAGAAAAGGAAAAATAAAATTAAAAAGCTTGTTGTGACACCACCCGTGGAAAACGGCTGGTAGGGGCCTGCTGCAGCGGTCTGGGACCTCTGAGGATGGTGGAGTGGTAGCTGTGATGTTTTTGCTCCCTACGGGAGGAGCAGGTAGCCAGGGCATCCGGAGTGGAAGGGAATTGAGGTGATGGGGAGCCAGCGGGGCTTGAGCTGGCTGCGGGACAGGGGCAGGAATACTCTCAGGCAAGTTCCAGCTGCCTGCACTGCGTTTCAGTCTACCGCTCCTCAAGCGAGAAATAAACAGTCTGACATAATGCTGTGTTTCAACCCAGTTTACTTGGCTCCTCTCGGCAGGTCCTTCAGGTTACAGCACAAGTACAGTGGCTGCCAAGGTAGTCCTTGGCAACCAGGATGGCTTGTTCAGTTCACCCCTTTTGTGTTCATTTCCTCTCAGGCTTTCCTCTCTCTGTGCTGCCTGTTCTCCTCCTTCCTGCATGCGCCTCCGCACACAGAGTCCCCGATCCAGCAGCCACGGGCCTTCTAGGGCAACCGGCAGAGTCCCCTGGCCCTAGTACGTCTGCTTTCTCTGCGCTGTCGGGAGTTGGCAACAGCTCTTGGAGATCTTGTGACCGCCAGTTCCGTGGTTGGAAATTGGAGCCTCCTCTCCACCTTCAGGGCCGGGCCCCTGGTTCTCACCCTGTCCTTCCACTTCACTGTAGATTCGGGTGCGTGGGTGGATTGCTCACTGCCCACACCCCTAGAACTCACTCTAGCTTTCTGCGATCTTTAGCCCCAGGACCCGGGACAGACCTCATCATAGTTCAGGCCTCTGGGTCCATGTGCTCTCTGTCTACGCTCTCTTGTGTCCTCCTCTGACTAACTAACTACTTCCCTTGGTGTCTTCCCTTTGTTCTCTTCCTTTCCCTCACCATTTCCTGCTCACTTTCCACCCACCAACTGTCTTCCCCGCCGTCCCATTGCTGCCTGAGACATCCCAATACCTGGGTTCACTCACTAGCTCTGGGACCGGGTGTGTTGGGTGTGTTTATGGACAACTGGACTTACCAATCCCGGTTGCCGCAAACTAATAGTGGCGACCGGATAGCATCGGCGCTACACTCCCCCTTAGCAAAGATTAACATGTTCTCATGCTAAGACCAGGTTAAGTGATGTGCAAGTGAAAAGTCAAAACTTTTTATAACACGCATATAAATGACAATAAAAGAATATAAACAAACGTGCTTCTTCCCTTATGGTAGGTGCAAAGCTTAAGGTTACATAACAAAAAACACACTAAGTATAAAAAGACTAGTTCTATAAAAAACTAGCTGTAGTACCCGGCTACACCCGGGTTAATAAATAACTGCTGTTAGCTATAACAAAATAGAATTTGAATATGTCATATTAATGACCTGTAGGAAAATAGAAGCTGAGCTGTGATTGATTGCTATAGGCAGCCTAATAAATCTCCAGCCAACAGTAAACCCTCCCCCTGGCCGGGTAGTATATGTTACCTCACACATACACATAATAGACAGCTCATGTGACTGACATCTGCCTTAATTCCCTATATGGCACATGTGTTGCACATTGGCTGTTTTTAATCAGATGTTTATGTTTGGAAAATAAAGATAGCACACGTATGAGGCGAGTTGTGTGAGGTGATTTGTGCACATCTATGTCTGTCTGTGTGGTGTGTGTGTCCCTGGGGTGTGTATGTGTGTGTCCCTGTGGGATGGGGTCTGTATGGTGTGTGTCTCTGTTGTGTGTGTCTTTGTTGTGTGTGTGTCTCTGTGGGGTAAGTGCATGTGCCCCTATAGGGTGTGTATGTGTGTGTGCCCCTGTGTGGGGGTCTGTGGTGTGTGTGTGTCTCTTTGTGGTGTGTGTGTGTCCCTGTGTGGTGAGTGCATGTGTCGCTAAGAGATGGTGTGTGTGTCCCTTGGGGGGTGTGTGTGTCTTTGTGGTGTGTGTTTGTTCGGGTGCGTGGTGAGTATCCAATGTTGGGGCTGCACCTTAGCGACTATACACTTGCTGTTACTCTTTGTGTGCGTGTGGTGTGTATACATGTCCTGTGTGTGGTGAATATCTCATGTTTGGGCCCCACCTTAGTGATTATATGCTGGTATGTGCTGTTAGTCTTTGGCGCTATCATTAAGTCCCTCTCATTCACAACTGTCAACTGGTAACTGTCACTTTTTCCCCATTATGTAGATAGGGGCAAAATTGTTTGGTGAATTGGAATGCGCGGGGTTAAAATTTCGCCTCACAACATAGCCTATGACGCTCCCGGGGTCCAGACGTGTGACTGTGCAAAATTTTGTCTCTATAGCTGACAGCTGTCGATTTTCCTCCCAGACGTTTCCTTTCCCTTTTTTCCCATTATGTAGATAGGGGCAAAATTGTTTGGTGAACTGGAACGCGCAGGGTTAAAATTTCGCCTCACAACAAAGCCTATGACGCTCCCGGGGTTCAGACGTGTGACTCTGCAAAATTTTGCGGCTGTAGCTGCGACGGTGTAGATGCCAATCCCGGATATACACACATACACACACATACACACATACACACATTCAGCTTTACATATTAGAAGATAAAGGCTATTGGTATAAAAATAGAAAACAGTTATGAATGCATACAAGAAAACAACTGAAAGGTGAACGTGCAAGTCACACACATTGGCCCGGTAAGTGTCCCTCATTGGGTAGTTCGTGATTGTAAGAGTTCGTGCGAGTCTTTGTCTTCAGGGGGACCCACCACCAACAGACCCCCAGCACAGACCCTCGGCGTGGTGACAGGGCTAGATGGACCAATTTTTCAGAGATGGCAGTGGGTTTTTTCTTTGCGGTCTCGTATAAAACAGTTTTAAAAATAAACGCACTTTAGTGGCACGATTTAAAAAACCAACAGGGGGCACACCGAAGCATGCCAACTATATACATCCAGTCCTAATCATGAACTGTTCATGACTAAAAAATGTTCATTCAGTGAAAAACAAAAGGAACCAATGGGGGAAACTAGGGGGTTGAAACAGTAGTGCCGCCAGTCCCTTTTACTCTGGCTTCCAAGGCAGCGCGACTGGCTTCACCGCCCGCACTCCGGGCGGGGCTGATGGGGAATACCCCAGTACAGTGGTCTGCGATGCCCACGCCCGCACAGGTGGTGGGACAGATCCGGCGGGTGCAGGTGCACAAGTGGGGTCCGCCTCAGACCAGACCTGGCGCACACGGAGGGCATAGGGGCCTCATTCCCCCTCCTGCTGGACGAAGGTGACCCGGTCTCCTGGGTGCAAGTCCATGCCTGGGTGACACTTGGACAGGTGCTCTTCAACGTCACACCGGGAGACGAAGAGTTCTCGGCTCGCCCCCGGTTCCCGGAGAACGCCCCAGCCTCCCCCGGTGCGAAAGGCGGTCACTACCCCTTCCCATCACGGGCCCTGGCCGGTGGATCAGGCCCTGCTTGCTTTGGCCTTAGCCTGTATGTTACGCACCTCTTGCGCCCGCTTCTGGGCCCTCTGCTCCGTGTCCTCTGCTTCCCAGCAAGCGATGCGCCGGTGTTCCTCCCAGGACTTCACCCTTGCCTGCCGCCACCTCCCCCGGGAACCCCATCAGCGCCCCTCCTGGGTTCTCCCAGTAGCGGACCATCCGCTCCCCATGGGTCTCCTGGGACTGGGGTTCCAGGATTAGTGGGACGGCCAGTCCTTCCTCGGGGTTGGAGGAATCCTCCCAAGCTGAACTGGGTGATGTCGGGCCAGGGCCAAGGGGGCTAGGAGAGCCTATGGGCACAAGGGGGGCCTCTTCCTGCGGCAAAGCGGATTCGCTACCTGACCCGACACCGGGTGTGGTCTCGTGCTCTTCCGTTCTGCAGGTCGGGGAAGCGGGGCGTGAAGTCGCCCACCTCACGGTCGCCTTCTCCATGATGGTCTGTTGCCATCTGTCCACGGTGGTCAGGTGGGCTCTCTCCAGCTGACGACCGAGCTCTCGGACCCCGTCAGCTAGAAAGGTGGGGTCCAGCTGTATCATCTGGCTCTCCTCTGGGGAGCCGGGGGAGTCTGCCGCTGCCACCCCTCGCTCCATGCTGCCTAGGCCTCGCTCTGCCATCTTAGGTAGCACATGGATGCCAAGCTTCCCAACACTCAGCTTCCAGTCTGCGCCAAAGTCTGGGCCTGTATCCTCCCTTCGTGAGCGTGACCTTTTTCCTTCGTTTTTCATGTGCTCTCTGTCCTCGCTCTCTCGTGTCCTACTCCGACTAACTACTTCCCGTGGTGTCTTCCCTTTGTTCTCTTCCTTTCCCTCACCGCTTCCTGCTCACTTCCCACCCACCACCTGTCTCTCCCCACTGTCCCATTGCTGCCTGAGCCTTTCCACTCCCTGGGTTCACCCGCTAGCTCTGGGACCAGGTGTGTTGGGTGTTTTTATGGGCGACTGGACTTCCAATCCCGGTTGCTGCAAACTAATAGTGGTGACTGGACCGCAGGGGAACCACACTAATGCTGCCAAATTCTATATTTTAGGCGAAACCCCCCTGAACGCAGGAGAAAATGCTAATGTGACCCTAGCCTAAGTTTCTGTGGTGTTTTTCTGATCCACTTTCCCATAGGGAACCATTCTAGGGCTACATTCAGACACTGCGTCTTTTTGATCCTTTTTTTGCAGCGCACTGCAGAAAATGGATCATTCAAATTACATCACAGCAAAGTCTATGGGTATTCAATGTTGCCATTCAAACTGTGCTCTTTTAAAGTGGTTTGTTGCTTCACTTTAGGAGAGCTCCGTTTTTGAAAAGTGCATGTCCATTTCTGTAGCGGTTTTCTCCTGCGTTTTCTCCATAGCAGCCCTTCAAAATGTGGAAAAAAACACAGCAATCAAAAACTACGGTAATCAAAAAACACATCCATAAACGGATCCATTTTTTAACCATTCCAAAAAAAAAAAAAGCGAGTCCAGTCATTCTGCAAACTTTACAACAAAAACGCAGCTAAAAATAGAGAAAAAAAAACAGTCTTAATGGAAAAAATAAGTGCAGCATAAAAAGCAGATCAGAAGCAGATGATCCATTTTCTGGTGAGTTTTTGAAAAGCTGATCCAGCAAAAAGAGAAAAATGCACCAGAAAAAATGAAGCAGAGACGGTGTGTGCATAGTCAAATTCCCTGTCTGAACAGCATAAAATGAAAACACATTGACTGTCTGGGATTCCATTTGAGTGATCCGTTCCTTGCATTTCACTGCAAAAATAGACAAAAAAGGGAGCCAAAACAGTGTGTGTGAATATAGCCTTTGGCTAGGGCCACACTAGCTTGGGGCCTTTGTCCTGGGGGGTCCATCAAAAAGCAGGATTCTTGGAGCATTAACCAGCGTAACCATAATGGGATGCTGCTTTAACACTACCAATAGAATCCTATGGCTGAGGACTCGCGAGCGCATGGGGACGCTTGATACAAAAGGTGCCTGTGTTTGAAATCTCGCGCTATTTCCAACAGAGCCCATGACGCGGAAGCACACATCATGTGGTCCGCTGGAAATAGTGCAAGATTTCAAACGCCAACACTTACATGCCGGTGATTGAATGTGCTCGGGAGTCCGTCACTCATAGGATTCTATTAATTACAGAATAGGGGTGGGCTCAACCGCTTATATAGGTGCTCAAGGGAAAAAGGGGTATCCAAAGTAAAATACAACCCTGGCACACTAAAAATGAGATTGGAAAGTTGAATCTTTTGTGTTTTTTATTAATTTGCAGAAGAAGATAAACCACAACATTTCGGCTCAACACGAGCCTTCCTCAAATGGTTCTGTACAAAATACAAATCAATAATACAGAATCATAGAGTCATATACAAAATGTATTCAAGTGGATCACGCCGGGTGATTGTGGTCTTGGAGTGTTGATGTTACTGAAGTGATATGAATTAAGGGGCGAAGTGACTGGGAACAGTGTGATATGAGAAAAAAATGATGAGTGGCATGTGGATGTGAGGAGTGCGGGGTTAGAGGGAAAAGCGAGGGAAAAGACTGATAAAGTGGGACAAAGATAAGGGGCTGATAGCTAATAGTTGTAAAAATAGGAAAATTAGAAAAAAACGGTATATACCTCCTTTGGATAAAAGAGAATACTTGAAAAATGCATATGTATCCTTTAGTGGGTTGTTCCGGATACTGACCCTATAATAGGTGAATTATTTTTAAAATAAAATAAACTTCACAAATGTGGGTTACACTAATGAACTAGAACAGGTCACATAATGCGTCGTAGTAAGTATGAGCATGTATTTAGGGCGAGCAGGATTTTAAGCAAAATGTGACACAAGATAATTGCTAGAGAAATATATGTTAGACTAGAGTCTAGTAGGATTCTATAGAATAGGGGGGAGTAAAGATATAGAAGTCAACCTGGGAAGTAGCAACAGGTGAAAGGATACAAGAAGTGTAATGAAGACTTTGAGAGGAAATGTAAGGCAGAGGAACATACCACTGTTTAGGGATCAGTAAAAGACTCCTGTCCTAAAAGGAAGAGAGGTTCCAATAAAGAAATCAATATAAGTATATGCACAGGAAGGCTCAAAGTCAAAGTGACTAAAAGAGCCAAGTTACCTTTAGTTAGAGGTGTAAAGCGCATATGGCTGAGATAGGTGTGTGGACCCAGGAGCAGGGAGATTCCCTGACCTGCCGCTACTTATAGCAGGTCGGCAATGAGAGACGCTGCGAAAACCGGAAATGCGTCACCGGGCAGATGCGTACTGCGCATGCGCGGCGCCTGTCGCCATCTTGGTAGGGGAAATTTTGTCTAGATTTAGACAACGTGGTTATCCTGAAGATATCTGTACCCCGAGACTCGCAGTTCCATCATCATCCGGGAGGTCAGTGAATGGCAGAATTAAATTTGTCAACACGTACCACCCATTTTCACCTCTAATAAAAAGTTCCATTCTCAAACACTGGCCCCTTATCGGCACCGCTTTCCCTGACATACAGGAGTTCAGAAATCCGCCACTAATATGTCACAAAAAAGCCAACAACTTGAAAAACCATCTGGTACGAGTAGATATTGGCTCTAGCATGATAACAATGAAGCAAAAAACCCTCAGTACAACAAAAAGAGGTACTTTCCCATGTCTGAACTGCGCAAAATGCACAAACGTAACAAAAGGTGAATCATTCACTCATCCAAGATCAGGCAAAAGATATAACATTAATGTTTTTTTTACGTGGGATTCAACCTATGTCATATACCTCATCAAGTGCCCGTGCGGTCTCGGATATGTTGGGGAAACCACTCAGCATATCCGAGACCGCATAAGTAAGCACAAATCCACCATATGCTGCAAAAATACATTGTTACCTGTACCAGCTCATTTTATTGAAAAAGAACATACTGTAAGTCAACTCAAATTTCAGGAGAGGGGGTAATCGCATACAAAAACTCGAAGAAAGAGAATCCTTCTGGATTTATCATCTTATTACCCTTCATCCCAAGGGCATGAACCGGGAATTTGAGTAGTACTATTAAAACTGTTTTCTTTGTCGTGAGCATATAATCTAATAGTGATCTTTTCTATTCCAGTGTTAGATGGTAGAGTTGTGGAATTTGGGCTATCTTAATCTAAAATATGTCACAATGTTTTATGTATCAGTTTTGATCAATAATATGTTCTGTGCTGTAATCAATCATGAAAAGTAATCAATATGGTTGTACTAACATATCTCTTCTTTATTCTAGAAAGGAACATGAAATGCAGCACCTTCACTGGACATCACTGCACTTGGAACGCATTGCATGTCTTCTGCATAGCTCTTAACCCTTCCATGTTTTTGGACCTGTCACAACACTCTACTATCGCCCTGTACATTCTGCATATCACCAGGGACGCTCCCTGCGTCGCCACAGCTACAAACGACTCATCTCCAGTATGCGCAGCACGCGCATGCGCTCTGCTCTAATCTAGACAAAATTTCCCCTACCAAGATGATCGACGGGCGCCGCACATGCGCAGTATGACGCACTTCCGGTTTTCGCAGCGTCTCTCATTCCCGACCTGCTATAAGTAGCGGCAGGTCAGGGAATTTCCCTGCTCCTGGGTCCACACACCTATCTCAGCCATATGTGCTTTACACCTCTAACTAAAGGTAACTTGGCTCTTTTAGTCACTTTGACTTTGAGCCTTCCTGTGCATATACTTATATTGATTTCTTTATTGGAACCTCTTCGTTTTAGGACAGGAGTCTTTTACTGATCCCTAAACAGTGGTATGTTCCTCTGCCTTACATTTCCTCTCAAAGTCTTCATTACACTTCTTGTATCCTTTCACCTGTTGCTACTTCCCAGGTTGACTTCTATATCTTTATTCCCCCCTATTCTATAGAATCTTACTAGACTCTAGTCTAACATATATTTCTCTAGCAATTATCTTGTCACATTTTGCTTAAAATCCTGCTCGCCCTAAATACATGCTCATACTTACTACGACGCATTATGTGACCTGTTCTAGTTCATTAGTGTAACCCACATTTGTGAAGTTTATTTTATTTTAAAAATAATTCACCTATTATAGGGTCAGTATCGGGAACAACCCACTAAAGGATACATATGCATTTTTCAAGTATTCTCTTTTATCCAAAGGAGGTATATACCGTTTTTTTCTAATTTTCCTATTTTTACAACTATTAGCTATCAGCCCCTTATCTTTGTCCCACTTTATCAGTCTTTTCCCTCGCTTTTCCCTCTAACCCCGCACTCCTCACATCCACATGCCACTCATCATTTTTTTCTCATATCACACTGTTCCCAGTCACTTCACCCCTTAATTCATATCACTTCAGTAACATCATCAACACTCCAAGACCACAATCACCCGGCGTGATCCACTTGAAAACATTTTGTATATGACTCTTTATGATTTTGTATTATTGATTTGTATTTTGTACAGAACCATTTGAGGAAGGCTCGTGTTGAGCCGAAACGTTGTGGTTTATCTTCTGCAAAATAATAAAAAACACAAAAGATTCAACTCTCCAATCTCATTTTTAGTGTGCCAGGGTTGTATTTTACTTCATAGGATTCTATTGGCAGCATTCCATTATGATTACGCTGCGTTAATACTGCCAGAATCTATCTTTTTGATGGACCCCCTGGACGGCATGCCAGCGCCAGTGTGACCATGGCCTTAGCAAGTCAATACTTTGGCCTTTTTCCTTATCCACTTTTCCTATTACCCCCATTATGAATGTGCTCAAAAAACGTATCCTGGAAAAACACAGCAAAAACTCACTGTGTGAATGGGTGATGCGTTTTTTAGAAAAAGCGGATCAGTTTTGCAGCTAAATACGGATACTTAAAAAACGCACCAAATACACAACTTGTGAACATAGCCTAAGGTTTCATTTACACAGAGCGTTTTTTATTGGTTTTGTGAAGATCCGTTTACAGAGAAATACAGTGTTGGCCAAAAGTATTGACACCCCTGCAATTCTGTCAGATAATACTCAGTTTCTTCCTGAAAATTATTGCAATCACAAATTCTTTGGTATTGTTATCTTCATTTAATTTGTCTTCAATGAAAAAAACACAAAAAGAATTGTCCTAAAGCCAAATTGGATATAATTCCACACCTAACATAATAAAGTGGGTGGACAAAAGTATCGGCACCCTTCAAAAAAATCATGTGATGCTTCTCTAATTTGTGTAATTAACAGCACCTGTAACTTACCTGTGGCACCTAACAGGTGTTGGCAATAACTAAATCACACTTGCAGCCAGTTGACATGGATTAAAGTTGACTCAACCTCTGTCCTGTGTCCTTGTGTGTATCACATTGAGCATGGAAAAAAGAAAGCAGACCAAAGAACTGTCTGAGGACTTGAGAAACCAAATTGTGAGGAAGCATGAGCAATCTCAAGGCTACATGTCCATCTCCAAAGACCTGAATGTTCCTGTGTCTACCGTGCAGTGTCATCAAGAAGTTTAAAGCCAATGGCACTGTGGCTAACCTCCCTAGATGTGGACGGAAAATGAAATTGACGAGATTTCAACGCAAGATTGTGCGGATGGTGGATAAAGAACCTCAACTAACATTCAAACAAGTTCAAGCTGCCCTGCAGTCCGAGGGTACAACAGTGTCAACCCGTACTATCCGTTGGCGTCTGAATGAAAAGGGACTGTATGGTAGGAGACCCAGGAAGACCCCACTTCTTACCCCGAGACATAAAAAACCAGGCTGGAGTTTGCCAAAACATACCTGAGAAAGCCTAAAATGTTTTGTAAGAATGTTCTCTTTTTGTGTAAAGGCATCAACATAGAGTTTACAGGAGAAAAAAAAGAGGCATTCAAAGAAAAGAACACGGTCCCTACAGTCAAATATGGTGCAGGATCCCTGATGTTTTGGGGATGCTTTGCTGCCTCTGGCACTGGACTGCTTGACCGTGTGTATGGCATTATGAAGTCTGAAGACTACCAACAAATTTTGCAGCATAATGTAGGGCCCAGTGTGAGAAAGCTGGGTCTCCCTCAGAGGTCATGGGTCTTCCAGCAGGACAATGACCCAAAACACACTTCAAAAAGCACTGGAAAATGGTTTGAGAGAAAGCACTGGAGACTTCTAAGGTGGCCAGCAATGAGTCCAGACCTGAATCCCATAGAATACCTGTGGAGAGATCTAAAAATGGCAGTTTGGAGAAGGCACCCTTCAAATATCGGGGACCTGGAGCAGTTAGCCAAAGAATAATGGTCTAAAATTCCAGCAGAGCATTGTAAGAAACTCATTGATGGTTACCGGAAGTGGTTGATCGCAGTTATTTTGGCTAAAGGTTGTGCAACCAAGTATTAGGCTGAGGGTGTCAATACTTTTGTCCGGCCCATTTTTAGAGTTTTGTGTGAAATGATCAATGTTTTGCTTTTTGCTTCATTCTCTTTTGTGTTTTTTCATTGAAGACAAATTAAATGAAGATAATAATACCAAAGAATTTGTGATTGCAATCATTTTCAGGAAGAAACTGAGTATTATCTGACAAAATTGCAGGGGTGTCAAAACTTTTGGCCAACACTGTAGATCAGCGTAGTTCACATCTAATGCAGGTCTGCGTTTTGCTGCATTTGCGTTTCTATGCATTTTTACTGCTAAAAACGCATCCAAACGCATGTGTTTTTGGCCCCATCGATTTCAATGGAAAATGTATAGAAAACGCATGCAAAAAACGCCCCATGTTAAAAAAAAAAAAAAAAAAAAAAAAAAAGCATGCGTTAGCGTTTTTTGGGATGCTGCACAAAAACGCACACATGCGTCAACACACATGCGTTCTTCGACTTTGAAAAAAAAAATTCCCAAAATGTTCCCAAAAACAGATTTAGCCCAAAGGCCAGGGTCAGACTAGCATTTTTAGCAGATGTCACGGACATCCGCTAAAAACGTAGTCTTTTCTTCAGCAGCGCATATGCGCTTTCCATCGCCGCTGCTGCTGAACGCTGCCCCTGGTTACCCGATGTTGGTTGTGGTAACCGGCCAGACATCCAGCTGAATAGCGTTTCCCTGTGCGCTGAAAAAAAAGACTACGTTTTTAGCAGATGTCATCTACTAAAAACGCTAGTCTGACCCTGGCCAAAAACGGATTTTATGTGTGACCCTGGCCTTATGTTACTTCTCCATACCGTGCCCCTCTAGTCTAACCCTCCTCCATACTGCACCCCCTCATGTCCCATGCTGCTCATTCCCCCCCTATGTGCCATGCTGCTCATCCCCCCCCTATGTGCCATGCTGCTCATCCCCCTATGTGCCATGCTGCTCATCTCCCATATATGCCATTCTGCTCATCCCCCGTATATGCCATGCTTCTCATCCTCCATATTTGCCATGCTGGCCATGATATCACCACCACAAACTATTACACTGGTGGTATGTCCAAGATATCACCACCACATACTAATACACTGGCACCATATCCATGATATCACCACCACATAATACACTGATACCATGTCCATGATATCACCACCACATGCTAATACACTGGCACCATATCCATGATATCACCACCACATACTAATACACTGGCACAATGTCAAGATTCAAGATTCAAAGAAGCTTTACTGGCAGGACTAAATACACATCAGTTTTGCCAAAGCAAGTGTACAAAAGGGAATAGGGATAGGGACTGTGGGGATGTTGGGCAGGGGCTGTAAGTTAGGTGGATGGGGGCAGGTCCAGGGTGGGGTCCATAGATGTCCATGGCATAAGGAGGGTAGATGGGGCAGATCCAGGGTGGGGGCTATAGAGTCCATGGCATAAGGAGGGTGGAAGGGGGCAGATCCGGGGTGGGGGCTATAGAGTCCATGGCATATCATAATTCTTTCTCGCAGTCTGACATTCGCTCACATACTGCGCTGCTATCTCCACTGCTCTCTCTTCTTCTCCCAGCAGGATATAGGTTTTCTCTTCTTCCTTCATGGTGATGAAATCTGGGAAGAGATGAGTCTCCTGAAGTGAGTGTCCCTCACTGCTGAGTATTTGGAGCAGTGTAGCAGGAAGTGGGTTTCGTCCTCCAGTGTCTCCTGATCACAGTGTTGGCACAGTCTTTCCTCCCTGGGCTTGTAGCTCTGCCTGTGTTGGCCGGATTCGATGGCCAGACTGTGGGCACTGAGTCTATATCTGCTCAGGGAAAATATAGAAAAGTGGTGTTCAAGTTGCGGCGCTAAGGAAGGACACTGGCAGGTAAAAGCTTCTGAAAGATTACCTCCTGATTTATTAGACAAAAATAGTTAGGATTCCTCCTGCCACAACATGTTTCAACGCCCAATGCGTCTTCCTCAAGTGGATGAGGAACCTTTGTTACTCCCCTCCTTTTATTCCTAAGAGCCTACATTTCATTAGTTGGGGGTGTGTGTATACATTAACCATTTCATACACCTAACAAAAGGGATCTCATATAAAAACAATACATGAATGAATTAATTGATAAAATACTATAAAAACACTTATAAAACACTTATAAAACCGACCATTAAATAAATGCATACCTATAAAAATAAATACATACCTATAAAAATACAGTATATTGCATATCAGACAAACTTTTTTTTTTTTTTTTTTTTTTTTTTTAAAATAATGATAAAAATTATTCTCGAACAGGATTAATTAATTAATCGCCTACAGTTAAATTTAACCCCTCGGGGGAAAGGGTCCCCATTCTAAATATCCAGTAAGACTCTCTTTTACAGAGCTTTTCAAATCTATCTGAAATTCCTTCTTGAATCTGATCAATTATAACCAGCCGTAAGCTGGATGGGTCACTTCCATGGACCTGGGCATAGTGCCTTGATATACTGTGCAATAAAAAACCTTTTTTTATATTGGAGCGGTGTTTATTGAGCCTCGCTTGCATGCATTGTACTGTTCTTCCTACATACTGGTGTTTGCACGGGCACTCCAAAAGGTAAATAACAAACTTAGAACGACAGTTAAATCTATATTTTATATCAAAGACTTCTTTTGTAGTGTTGGAAATAAATGTAGTACTGCCATGTATTATGGATGCGCAGCACTTACAGTTCCCAGAACCACATTTAAAACATCCCTTATCCATAGAATATTTTTTTATGCTCTCCTGTTTTCTTATTTCAGCCTGTTGAATCTCTCTTATTCTACTTGGGGCTATCAAACTTTGTAGATTCCTTCCCTTTTTAAAAATGATTCTAGGATTCGGAGGAATTATTTTAGAAAGTACAGGGTCGCTTTGCAAAATGAACCAGTATTTCTTTATCAATCCATATATGTTTTTGTGGGATTTATTGTAGGTGGTTACTAAATTACGACTATAGTTAGTTCCACTCTTAGTACTAGTGCTCTTTCTTTCCTGTACTCTATCTTCAATTTTTTTGATGCAATTCTTTTGTGTATATTCTTTGCATTTATTAAAAGCATCAGTTATTAAAACATTTTTCCCATTGAAAAAGAGTCGGTCTCCTGTCGTTGTAATGCCCATTCTAAAAGAATGGGCGAAAAAATTTACCACTGCGGGTATACCTGAAACAACAGCCTAACTATTGTAACGGTCATCATGGTGGCACATGAGGAGAAGGAGGAGCAGTCCAGCGATTAGCCAAAGTCCAGAAGTGTGTACCCATGGGTGAGTGGAGGTAAATGGCAAATTGCCATAACAAAATTTAAATTCAGTTGTCATTTGGTGGTGTGGTGAAGTCTGGCCCAATCCAACCCTTGTTCATCTTGATCAGAGTCAGCCTGTCAGCATTTTCAGTTGACAGGTGGGTGCGTTTATCAGTAATGATTCCACCTGCAGCACTGAAAACACGGTCTGACAAAACGCTAGCGGCAGTGTAGGCCAGGACTTCCAAGGCGTAGAGAGCCAATTCATGCCACGTGTCCAGCTTGGAGACCCAATAATTGTAAGGCACAGAGGAATCTCGCAGTACAGTTGTTCTATCTGCAAGGTACTCCTTCAGCATCTGGCCAAACTTAGCATTTCTTGTGGCACTACCCCGCACCTCAGGGGCTGTGGTACGTGAGGGGCTGAGAAAACTGTCCCACATCGTAAAGACTGTTCCCCTACCTCTGGCGGATTGGACTTGTGCCCCTCTCGGCTGTACGCCTTGGTTGTCCACCGATTCCTGACCTATGCCGCCAGCGTTTTGTGAGGGGAATGATTTGCCTACTTCCGTGACTATGGCCTTCTGGAACTGCTGCATTTTGGCTGACCTCTCCGCCTCAGGAATGACAGACATAAAGTTCTCCTTGTAGCGTGGGTCTAACAGTGTTGCCAACCAGTACTGATTGTCGGCCAAGATGTTCTGAACGCGAGGGTCACGAGCCAGGCAGCTTACCATAAAGTCAGCCATGTGCGCCAGACTCTTAACAGCCATCACTTCACTATCAAGACCAACACGATGACTGAACATGCTGTCCTCTTCCTCCTCATCTCCCCTGTCCTCTGGCCAGCCACGCTGAATCGAGGGTATGACTGGTGTGCATGTCATATCCTCAATTTGGCCAGAGAGTTGCTCCATGTCTTCATCCTCCTCCTCCTCGTCATAGTCCTCCACTGCACGTTGTGATGAGATGAGGCTGGGCTGTGTGTTTTCACCCACACCCACTACTGTTTCTTGCTCCAAGTCATCGCGCTCGGCCTGCAATGCATCCTCTTTGTTTTTCAGCAGAGACCGTTTTAGAAGGCAGAGTAGTGGTATGGTGACGTTAATAATGGCGTCATCGCCGCTCACCATCTTGGTGGAGTCCTCAAAGTTTTGGAGGACGGTACATAGGTCAGTCATCCATCTCCACTCCTCAGGTGTTATGTGTGGAGTTAGTCAACTACTGCCCTCTTCTGCTCACATATCCTGACAAACATGTGCAGAGTTGAATTCCAACGCGTGGGGACATCACACACCAGTCTGTGGGCCGGAAGACGCAAACGGCGCTGAAAGCCGGCAAGGCCGGCTGAAGCAGCAGGTGACTTGCGAAAATGTGCAGACAGACCGCGCACTTTTACCAGCAGTTCAGACAACTCTGGATATGACTTTATAAACCTCTGAACCACCAGGTTGAGCACATGGGCCACGCATGGAACATGCGTCAGCTGGCCTCGCCTCAAAGCTGCCACCAGGTTCCGGCCATTGTCACACACGACCTTTCCTGGCTTTAAGTTCAGAGGTGTGAGCCAGTGATCTGCCTGCTGTTTCAGAGCTGTCCACACCTCTTCTGCATTGTGGAGTTTGTCACATATGCAGACTAGCTTCAGCACAGCCTGCTGCCGCTTCGCAGAGGCAGTGCTGCAGTGCTGCAGTGCTTCCAGCTTGGGACTGGTGTGGAGGGTACAGTGGATGAGGATGCGCAGGAGGAGGAGGCTGAGGAGCATGACATTCCGGAGCTGTAGAGTGTCGGTGAAACCTGACAGAGGTAGGGCCTGCTATCCTTGGTGTGGGAAGGATGTGTTCCGTCCTCGCTCAGACTGGGTCCCAGCCTCCACAATATTAACCCAGTGTGCCGTCAAGGAGATGTAGCGGCCTTGCCCACAAGCACTTGTCCACGTGTCTGTGGTTAGGTGGACTTTGGCTGAAACAGCGTTGTTCAGGGCACGTGTGATGCTTTGGGACACGTGGTTATGCAATGCGGGGATGGCACATCTGGAGAAATAGTGGCGGCTGGGGACCGAGTAACGTGGGACAGCAGCCCCCATCAGGTCGCGGAATGCTTCCGTCTCCACCAGCCGGAAAGGTAACATTTCTAGCGCTATGAGTCTTGAAATGTGAGAATTGAGGACAGTGGCATGTGGGGCGTTGGCAGCGTATTTGCGCCTGCGTTCATAGGTTTGCTGAATGGATAATTGAACGCTGCGCTGGAACAAGGACGTGCTTGATGGTGGTGTTATTTGTGCGTGGCCAACTTCTGGTGCAGGGACGGAGGCTTGTTCGCAGCCAGCATGGACAGGGGATTGGCTCGCACGCACAACACGCGAAGACGTAGCAGTGACATCAGCAAGCACCGCTCCTCGACTCTGTTGTACTTCCTACAAAGTCAGGTGCTTGGCTGACATGTGCCTGATCATGCTGGTGGTGGTCAGGCTGCTAGTTTTCGTACCCCTGCTGATACTGGCATGGCAGGGGTTGCAAATGGCCTTTTTAGAGTCTTCTGGAGCCAACTTAAAAAACTCCCAGACTCGGGAAGACCTAACATTTGCACAGGCACCTTGAGTCGTGTTGTTGTTCCGGGGAACAGTTGCCTGCCTTCTGCCTGCAGACACGACCCTGCTTGGTACTGCCTGTTGGGATGCTACGCCTCTCTCCCCCTGTGCACTGCTGTCCTCGCTCTGCATATCCTCCTGCCAGGTTGGGTCAGCTACTGGATCATCCACCACGTAGTCTTCCTCTTCCGCACCCTGATCCTCCTCCTGACTTCCTGGCAATTGTGTCTCATCATCGTCCACCCCTTGCTGAGACACGTTGCCAACGTTCCGTTCGTGAGAACGTGGCTGCTCAAATATTTGGGCATCTGTACATACCATCTCCTCATCACCCACTTCAACAGGAGCTGGCGAGAGGCCAGATTCTGCGAATGGATACGTGAACAGCTCTTCCCAGTGTCCAACTGTGGGATCAGTAATGTCCGTGGACGTGTACTCGGCCTGGTGGTAAGAAGGAGGATCAGGTTGGGAAATGTGCGGTGCAGTATCACGGCTACTGACACTTGACCGTGTGGAAGACAGAGTGTTTGTGGAGGTGCCCATCTGACTTGAAGCATTATCCGCTATCCAAGTAACAACCTGTTGACACTAGTCTTGGTTCAAGAGCGGTGTACTACTGCGGGCCCCAAGAATTTGGGACAGGATGTGCGAGCGAGTAGATGTGCCACTTTGTTGTTGCGAAATTAGTGCTTGCACACGACCTCGGCCTCTGCCTGCACCACCATCACGTCCACTTCCTTGTTCCTTGCCAACGCCCTTGCCAACGCCCTTGCGCATTTTGCCTGTATACTGCGACAACAGTCAGGTGACTGTTCAGGTCCCAGGAGAGTAGGATTTTAGTCCCTAACCTGTATCAAGGTAGTAAGTACACCAGTCTGGTAACTGTTCAGCTCACAGGAGAGTAGGATTTTAGTCGCTAACCTGTATCAAGGTAGTAAGTACACCAGTCTGGTGACTGTAATGGTCACAGGAGAGTAGGATTTTAGTCCCTAACCTGTATCAAGGTAGTAAGTACAACAGTCTGGTGACTGTAATGGTCACAGGAGAGAAGGATTTTAGTCCCTAACCTGTATCAAGGTAGTAAGTACACCAGTCTGGTAACTGTTCAGCTCACAGGAGAGTAGGATTTTAGTCCCTAACCTGTATCAAGGTAGTAAGTACACCAGTCTGGTGACTGTAATGGTCACAGGAGAGTAGGATTTTAGTCTCTAACCTGTATCAAGGTAGTACGTACACCAGTCGGGTAACTGTTCAGCTCACAGGAGAGTAGGATTTTAGTCCCTAACCTGTATCAAGGTAGTAAGTACACCAGTCTGGTGACTGTAATGGTCACAGGAGAGAAGGATTTTAGTCCCTAACCTGTATCAAGGTAGTAAGTACACCAGTCTGGTAACTGTTCAGCTCACAGGAGAGTAGGATTTTAGTCCCTAACCTGTATCAAGTTAGTAAGTACACCAGTCTGGTAACTGTTCAGCTCACAGGAGAGTAGGATTTTAGTCCCTAACCTGTATCAAGGTAGTAAGAACACCAGTCTGGTGACTGTAATGGTCACAGGAGAGTAGGATTTTAGTCCCTAACCTGTATCAAGGTAGTAAGTACACCAGTCTGGTGACTGTAATGGTCACAGGAGAGAAGGATTTTAGTCCCTAACCTGTATCAAGGTAGTAAGTACACCAGTCTGGTAACTGTTCAGCTCACAGGAGAGTAGGATTTTAGTCCCTAACCTGTATCAAGTTAGTAAGTACACCAGTCTGGTAACTGTTCAGCTCACAGGAGAGTAGGATTTTAGTCCCTAACCTGTATCAAGGTAGTAAGAACATACAGTCATGGTGACTGTAATGGTACAGGAGAGTAGGATTTTAGTCCCTAACCTGTATCAAGGTAGTAAGTACACCAGTCTGGTGACTGTAATGGTCACAGGAGAGTAGGATTTTAGTCCCTAACCTGTATCAAGGTAGTAAGTACACCAGTCTGGTGACTGTAATAGTCACAGGAGAGTAGGATTTTAGTCCCTAACCTGTATCAAGGTAGTAAGTGCACCAGTCTGGTAACTGTTCAGCTCACAGGAGAGTAGGATTTAGTCCTAATCTGTGTCAAGCTAGTAAGTACTGTTATGGTCACAGAAAAGCTTGGATTCCGATCTGGATCACCCTGCCTATATCCTCCTAGATTAGTCCTGAGAAGGACTGTTGTGGTCAGCAGCAGTTTGCAGCCCTGCTCCGGATCTACCTATGAGGGCCGCAAATCTGTCCCTAAGCAGCAGCAGACACTGTCCCTACACTCACTGTCTGGATGGCTGTGTGCAGAGCACAGCGCGGCCGGGTCTTATAAAGGCTCGGTCACGCTGTGCAGGCCGGCCAATCACTGCAATGCCACAACTAACAGGGCTGTGGCATTGCAGTGGTCTGCCAGCCAATCCCTGCATGTGGGCTGGCTCTCTAAAGAGCGCCAACATGCAGGGATGAGGACCACGAGCACAGCACGTGTATCGCGAGATTACTCGGTGCTCGCCGAGTAGCCCGAGTACAGTGATACTCGTGCGAGTACCGAGCAGCGCAGAGCATACTCGCTCATCACTATCCATTACATCACTACCACATACTAATACACTAGCACAATGTTCATGAAATCACCACCACATACTAATACACTGGTACTATGTCCATAATATCACCACCACTTGCTCATACAGTGGCACTATGGCCATGATATCAAATACTAATGCATTGGCACTATATCCATGATACCACCACCACATAATACACTGGCACTCTTTCCATCACATCACCACATACTAATACACTGGCACTATGTCCATGATATAACCACCACATAGTAATACACCAGTACTATGTTCATGATATCACCACCACACACTAATACACTGGCACTATGTCCATGACATCACCAACACATACTTAGGGTGCATCCTCACGATCAGGAGATGCAGTCCAGCTCCTCTGGACCGTGTGCGCGCACCCTAATACACTGGTACTACTGTATGTCCATGATATTACCATCACAAACTAATACACTGACAACCATGACTATATCACCACCGCATGCTAATATACTGGCACGATGTCCATGACATCACCACCACATACTAATACACTGGCACCATGTCCATGATTTCACCACCACATACTAATACACTGGCACTATGGCCATGATTCACCACCACATACTAATACAGTGGCAGTATGTACATGATATTACCACCACATACTAATACACTGACAACCATGACTATGATATCACCACCACATGCTCATACACTGGCACTATGTCCATGACATCACCACCACATACTAATACACTGGCACCATGTCCATGATTTCACCACCACATGGCCATGATATCACCACTGCATACTAATGCACTGGCACTATATCCATGATACCACCACCACATACTAATACGCTGGCAGTATGTCCATGATATCACTACCACATGCTAATACACTGGCACATGATATTACCACCACATACTAATACACTGACAACCATGACTATGATATCACCACCACATGCTCATACACTGGCACTATGTCCATGACATCACCACCACATACTAATACACTGGCACCATGTCCATGATTTCACCACCACATGCTAATACACTGGCGCTATGGCCATGATATCACCACTGCATACTAATGCACTGGCACTATATCCATGATACCACCACCACATACTAATACGCTGGCAGTATGTCCATGATATCACTACCACATGCTAATACACTGGCACTGTGTCCATGAGATCAAAACATACTAATACACCGACACCATGTCCATGATATCACCACCACATAATAATACACTGGCACTATTTCCATCACATCACCACATACTAAAACACTGGCACTATATCCATGATACCACCACCACATAATAATACACTGGCACTATGTCCATCACATCACCACATACTAAAACACTGACACTATGTCCATGATATCACCACCACTTACTATTACACTGGCACTATGTCCATGATATCACCACCACATACTAATGACCTGGTACTATGTGTTGCGCCCAGGCTATGGGGTACTCGGGTGTCAGGCTGCAAAAGAGTTCAGCGGTGTCACAGGGAATAGCGGCCGCACCTGACCCAGTGTCCTGGGTCTATCTTCCAAAAAGGGGGGTTATATTTACAGGGAACTATTTACAGTTTGTCGTGACACCACCTGCAGTTCCAGGCGAGATGCCACCAGCGCCGCCTCAGTCCGTCGGAGGTAGATGGTATTGCGGCTAGTGTGTTAAAGTCCTCCGCAGGTAGGACTGGGACCTCCGGGGCAGTGTTCCTGTAAGGAAATAAGTTCATGCAGAAGGAAATGCAGCAGAGTCGAAGTCACTTATATCCGGGTACTTTACTGGAAACTTTTAGCAGCATTAGTTACAGTTCTCAGTTCAGCATTCGGATATTACAACAGGTAGCTAACGGGTGGCTGCAAGTGGACCTCAGGTAGTATGATGGAACCCTTGGTGTGTGCCTTCTTTCCAATCTGTTCCTTCCTGCTTCCCAGTAGTTGTATGAAGCCCGGTGACTTGAAATCAGCCAGACCTCCACTCTTCCTCTCACCCTCGCTGCCATTGGGTAACCGTCTAGTGGCTGACCACTGCCCTTAAGCGGTGCCTGGTTCCCTCATCTGGTTTCTTAGGTGCCTGGGGAGACTTGTAGACTTCCCAGGACTCCGGATTTTCTGTGTTCCTATAGTATGCCATAGGTGCGGGCTCCGGTGCCTGGTAACTTTCTGCGCCTGGGAGCCCTTTCTCCTGGTCCCTCAGCTGAGAGACCCTCTCCTCACTCGGAGGCAAAGACCTCTTCAAAAGCTCAAAAGCCCTCCTTGTTCCCCTTAGAGGTGGTTTTATTCCCTCCCGGGTAACCTCCCACCGTGTAATCTAGTGTGGGAGTGCTAGTGCATGGGTTCCACCCACCATCCTAGGTTCCAATTACAGCTGTAGTATCTGCACCTCTTTTACGGGTGCAGTACCCCTCTGTGACGCCTGCTTAGCGGGGCGCCACATACCCCCTTGATTGAATATACTTGTCCGCGAGTATTAGTACCTGTCTACCGCGAAGTGAAAAGCATTTTTATCTTCATTAACACCAACGGGTAACTATTTACAATTAAGAATATTTAGGTTTTCTTCCCATTGCTGGGAGGCACTTTCTTGAAACGTTACACATATACACAGACATTATTTACTCGGCCCAACGGGGATCGGTACTCACTATGCGGGTCCAGCGGTAATGTATTGTGCAGCACAGTCCAATGTGTATTATCACCGCTGGGCCAATGCTCACTCAGCACACATTATTAAACAAGGGAAAAAGTTCAAATAAAAGTCACTAAGCCTTCAGCCGAAGACCTACCCAGGAAACGCTCATTGTTCTTGGTTGCAAAAGTGAAAATAAATGGGGAATGGTTGTTGGAAGGGGCTATTAACAGGGCAATGTCTCAACGCGGGAGTCCATTGCTTGTTCAAGATAGTCTCTGCGCGGGAAATCCTGATGGCAAACCAGCCTAACGGGCCGGGGTATCGCTCATAGGTAACCTGCTCACCTCTATAGAGATCTTGATTTGGGTGCCCTTTTTGCAGGTGGGATTCCACGTCATGTCTGGCAAAGAAAACCTCATCGATTAGTCCGGGTTCTCGTAAGAACCCCCAGCCATCCTCTTGGTACACGGAAACAACAGTTCCCAGACGGTGTAACTCCACTGGAAGCAGGGGCAGTAATCTGGTCTTGTCCCGAAGTCACCTGTTCTCACTGGAACCAGTTTCCCTGTCATCTTTGTCTGGCCAGCTGATCTCTCTCATCTAACGCTGATTGAGACCACTGGGGTGGTTGATACTGTGGAGGTGGCAAGTTGCCAGTCGGGACTCTGGGCACCACTCTAGTTTCTGCTGAGTTCAATATGGCGGGGGCTCCTCGCTGCTGCCACTGCCACGCGGTTCACCACGCATCTTCTGGGGTGCTCCCTCCTGAGGCTCCCTCTGCGTCCTCTGGTTCCTCATCCTCGGTATTGTCATACTCTTCCTCAACTACGATGTTTGGTTCGGTTGGTGACGTTCGTGCTGCCTCCAGCCGGAGACAACTGCTAGCCCGGGACGGTGGTGAGGTAGGGGGTTTCGGTTTGAACCCCCGTGTCCCGGTTCTGGATGGTTGGTGGTAGAGAGGCGCAGTATTCCTCAACTGCTCGTTCTGCTACTGCCGCCTCTCGCGCCTCGCGGTCCTCTCTCATGGAGGACAGTTCGTAAGTCCGCTCCACCGCCGTCACACCCACGCCAGGGCTTCTTCCATCTCTTGGCGGAGCCGTCCAAAGGCATCCCTCCAGTAGTCGGCATACCCCTCCAAGGTCAAGAGGGACACCGCTGCCCGGTCTCCTTGCGCGGCTCGGGTTTGCTCCTCAAGCTTGCGCACAATGTCTCTCCAACGGGGTGCCGCCATGCTGCTGGGTACGAAGTAGCCTTGTCGTTTCTGTCCTTCTTTTCCGGTTTGTCTTCTTATCGGCGGGCACTCCCTGGGAACTTCCTGTGGGCCGCCCCCCTGATTGATGGCAATCTGGGTGGCCACACTTTTTGGCGCCTCCGTCTTGGCCCCCCCGGGCCTGCGCATGGTGTTTAGTACATGGCTACGGCCAGGGGTGGATTAAGGGTAGCCAGGGCCCGGGGCTGTTCAGACTCTGTGGGCCCCCCTGAGTCATGTGACGGGGTCATGTGACTGGGTCACGGGGGTCAAGTGACAGGGTCACGGGTGTCCTGTGATGGGGGTCATTTGACGGGGGTCATCATATACCTGAAATAGATTATTCCAGAAAAATAGTTGCTGAGTGAAACTATAACCTGTCAAACATCCATTGATCTAGTCAATTTCTAAGCCATAGTATTGAACAGTCTATTAGGAGGAGGCTATTATGCCCTGACTGCCCCTGTACTCAGAATAAATAACTTATAAAAATCTCGAACAGTGTGCCCCCTGTATCATAATCTCCTGTTACCAGTCTGATGGACTTGCTTGCAGATCGTTCTGTCCCGCCTCCTCGCGGTCCGACAGTCTTCTTCTGAATGATGTAGATAGCGCCTCCTGCCACCTGTGTTATCCACGTGACCACGTCACATTTTCCTATTGCCTATGCTACGCCCATACCTCGCCGGCTTGTGCAGGTGCAATGTGCTCCATCATGGGGTTATCCTACAAGTTTAAACTTTCAGTGATGTCACCATACATTACACGCAGAAGACTGGGAGCCTGGAACCATGTGCAGAGTCCCCTGCTGTTCGCACATGAGTAGATGAGTTTTACATTGTAGCCGCAGTAGGGAAGAGCACGGTGTGTTTACGCAAGCTGGAAAGGCATCTGCACAGACATGAGATGGGAAAGTGGGACATGGATAACGCAGGAGGCGTATCCATAACATTCAGAAGAAGAGGCTGTCGGACGGGCGTGGAAAGGCTGGGTGGACCAATCTGCAAGCAAGAATTTCGGAGCGGTAACAGGTTAGAATACAGGGTGCTAAATTTTTATAAGTTATTTATTCTGTGTACATGGGCATTCAGGGCATAATAGTGAATCAACCAGAGATAAGGGATGGGGTACTTGACTCACCGCGGCCGGGACTCCGGTTTAGACAGGCGTTTACTTCTCCCCTGGTGAAATACACTTGTCCCCAAGTGTCACGCTACCCAACATTACAGAGAGATTTTGTATTTTATAACGGCAATAAAAGATACACTTTTATTAATAACAGGTAAACATTTGCTTAAGTTGTTGCAAGCAAGAAGGAAAGCAAGTTAACGCATTACATGGACCGGCGGGCGGTCGGCTGTCCATCATATGAGTCCAGGCTGTAGCCACCAAGTCGCGGTGTGAGCGATTAAACAAGAGCAGAGTCACAGATAAAGTCCAAGCAAAATGAGTCACTTATGCAGAGAACTGTTACGCACTCGAATGGCAAACCACCCGTCATGACAAGCGTGGCGTTCATAAGTTATTATGTCCCCTCTGTACAAGTCACGATCGGGATGTCCTCTGGGCAAATGGGGCTCCACATCTCGACGCCCCACAAACACTTCTGTGCATACACCCTCCTCCCTCGCAAACCCCCACCCGGTAGATAAATTGAAGGTGGTAACTCTACCTTCCTTGCGGAACTCCGCAGGCAACGGGGGTTGGCGACGAGCCGCAGCACGGGCCTCCATGTTGGCGCGTTCACGGGCTCACCAGTCCTCTCTGCGGCGCAGACTTATATCTTCATCCGGACGGCATGGGGTGTGGATGTAGCTGTGATGACGTGTGGGTGGCTGAGAAGCTTGTGCTTGTGCTTGGCGGGAAGTCTGGATGGGCACCCGGTTAAACGGCACAGGGGAAGGAGTTGCAACTGTACCCAACCAGTGGATCCGAGCTGGCTGCTCGGCCGGAGGTTCCTCAATGTCTCCCCAAGCGAAACCGGTGTAGAGGTCCTCAGCAATGCTGCGGGTCTCGTCGTCGTCATCATCCTCCTGTCCCTTGACGATCACATCGGGCTGCTCGGCTGTTGAAGACGCTGGAACTGGATCTTCCGGACAACGGGGCGGTGGTGCTGCAGATCCTTCCACAGGGTCGTCATGCAGGGCTTCCAGGCTGCCTGCCTCTTCATCTGTTACTGCTGGTAGTGGTGTTTCTATCCCGGTAACCAGGTAGAGCTCCGGATTTGCAGAGGAGGCCTCCGGTTCAGGGAAGACACATGCAACAGTCTTTAAAGGGATATTGCGACTGTTGGTGGGTTCCACGGCGGGAACCAAGTAAGTATTTGTTTCTTCCTTGGAGCAGGTTACAAGCTCTGGCTCTAGCACAGATTCGGCTGCGGCTTCTGGCAATGAATCGGGGTGAGCTGCGGTCTCTACTGGGATGAAACAGTCAATGGGCTCTGGTGAGGACGCAGGGCAAGCGGTAGGCATTGGGGACGTCGTAGTGAAACTGGAGATGATATCCAGTCCTGGAGTGGTCGTACCTGGTCGTCTCTGCTGCATCGCATGATGTAGTCTGCGGCCTAGGCTCGCGCTCCAGCTGCGAATCGTCCACTCAACAGTTTCCATGAGCCTCGCCCGGAGGTCTTGCAGAGCTTCTTGCCAAAAGTCGGGGCTGCCATCGATGTTGAGGACAGGACCCGGACCGGGGTGGCCTATGGCTGCTCTGGCCTCGGCTTCCACTTGTTGCATAAGGTCTCGGAGTCTCAAACTGGCCATCTTGGTAGAAGAACCACACCGTCCAACCGGTAACCATTCTGGTGAAGAGCTAGTGAAGAAGAGTCTGACACTCTCACTTCCTTGGGGGCTTTTGTAGTCCAATTGTGGGAAAAAGTCTTTGGTCTGCCCCCATTGTTGTTTCGAGCAATCAGGGCGGACAATGATTTTGGCGCCTTTGCCTTGGACCCTCCCACGAAGAGGGGCGGTGGCTCACCCCGGGCTTGCACGTGGCGGATCCTCATGGTGGGGACGTCATCTTGGCCCAACGGTGAAAAGGCGGGAAAAGCTCTTTTTAGGACGAACAAAGTCCTTTTTGTTGAAATAAAGTCTTTTTAAGCACATTATACCCGTTAGGGAACGGGCCTGCTCGTATCCTGTTCGTGACGCCATTTTCTGACTCACCGCGGCCGGGACTCCGGTTTAGACAGGCATTTACTTCTTCCTCCTTGTCACGGATGGACCGCGCCTGCCGGTAGTGGGGCCCGGTGGTACAGATCAAAAAGAAGAGACGTCTTGTGAGCACAGATTAAGGGTTAATTTGTTTCGTGACGCGACCTATAAGAGTTTTGGTAACTGTACCGACGCTGCGGGGCCTCCGGGGGATGGAATGCAGCAAGATGGAACGCTCCCCACAGGCTGAGCGGTGATCCCCGGAGCCAAAAGCTGCGCAAGATGTTCTGAGGCAGCTGCGGTTACCTTAGCATGCGGATAAGCAGTTCATAAGAAGGCACGGACACTGTAAGTCTCTGTAACGGGTTCTTTACTGTAACCAGCAGGCAGTACATGGTATACAGTTTGTAGGTAGTGGACCGGGTGGATCTCAGCAATGACCAGTGTGTTCTCAGAGATCCGCGGTGTTCCTCCATTCTAACGAAGTATGTTGCCTTTGTCGCCCAGGAATGCCAGATCGGGTACAAGGAGGCTGCTTGAATGCCCTATCCGGGGTATACGTTCCGGATGCTTTGGGGAGCCTTGTCCTTTGGTGGGTACACCGCTGGCTAGACGACTGTTTATGGCGGTGGTGGGGTGCTCCTGTAAAGTGATCCCTCCACTCCTCTGGTTCGCATAGCAGAGCTGAACTGCTGCTAGCTTCGGTACCAGCAAACCGGCTGTAGATGAGCACGGGATGATTTTGGACCCGCATGTTGATGCCCGAAGATCGGTTGATTAGGCACCGAGAGTGATGGTGCTCAACCGGGTGACGGTAGGGAGATTGCCGGTAGAAGGTGGCCACTCCAGTGATTAAGGGGCCTTTCACATCAGTGACTCACCGTGGCCGAGACTCCGGTTTAGACAGGCAGTAGCTCCTTCCTCCTTGTCACGGGTGGACCGCGCCTGCCGGTAGTGGGGCCCGGTTGAGTGCAGATCAAAAAGTTGAAGACGTCTTGTGGGAACAGATTAAGGGGTTAATTTGTCGTGACGCCACCTATGAGTGTTTCGGTAAGTCTTACCGACGCTGCGGGGCCTCCGGGGCATGGATAGCAGCAAGATGGAACGCTCCCCACAGGCTGAGCGGTGATCCCCGGAGGCTGGAGCTGCTTAAGATGTTGTGCGGCAGCTGCGGTTACCTTGCGTGCAGACGGATGTAATCATAAGGAAGCACGGACACTGGAAGTCTCTGTAACGGTCTTTTACTGTAGCCAGTAAGCAGTACAAGGTATACAGTTGTAGGTAGCAGACCGGGTGGACTCAGCAGTGATAGGTGTCCCTCAGAGATCCGCGGTGTTCCTCCATTCTAGCTAAGTAGGTTGCCGTTGTCGCCCAGGAATACCAGGTCGGGTACAGGGAGGCTGCTTGAATGCCCTATCCAAAGTATACGTGATGGATGTTTTGGGGAGCCTTGGGTCCCTTGGTGGGTACACCGCTGGTTAGACGACTGGATTTGGCGGTGGTGGGGTGCTCCTGTAAAGCTTCTCCTCCACGCCTCTGGTTCGCATAGCAGAGCTGAACTGCTGCTAGCTTCAGTACCAGCAAACCGGCTGTATAAGGGCGCGGGGTGGTTCTGGACCCGCATGTTGATGCCCGAAGATCGGTTGGTAATGCATCGGGAGTAATGGTGCTCAACCGTGGTTTTAGTGAGGAGATGGCCGATAGAAGGTGGCCAGGGGGCTGCACCGATTGTGCAACCCCCTCTCCTAGGTTGCAGAGCTGGGAATCTGCAGAGGTCTTCTAAGTTGCTGTTACTTCTCCAGACCAGAGACTAGAACTCTCTAAGCTGGACTAAACTTTCCACTACACACTACCCTTGCACTCCGCCCACCAGGACCTTGATTGGCCCTCTATGCTAAGTGAGGCATGCAGGGTATGGATCTCCGAGTTAACCACATAACTGCTGGGTCGGAGAATATTGCTGCTGCATTTATGGCTGCAATACCCTCCTGTGACGCACTCGTTGCGGGGCGCCACATCAGCATTTTTGCTGATGTGTGGCCGACTCTGCAGGTTGCGGCAGATCTGACACCTGCAGCCGCGAAAAAAAAAAACACCGCTTGTAGCGTGTTATTTTCGCCGCCACAAGTGCCCGATCTGCCTCACTCGGCAGAACCGCACTTGCTGCACCGGACCGCAAGCCCCACAGACAATGCATGGGGCTTGCCGCATACGGGCCGCAAGTCGGCCGTTAGGCGGACGATCCGGCACATGCGGCGCCACCAAATGGAACAGCCCAAACATCAGCTAAACGCGGATGTGAAGGCAGCGTTGGTTAGGCCCCTTTCACATCACCGTGTCTTTCAAATTGCGGCAGATCCAGTAGATTTACCACATTTGCTGCCTAACGGCCGTTGAGATGGTAGATGAAAGTGCGGTCAGCAGCGTTTTTTTTCCACCGCTGCAAATGCCAGATTTGCCGCATTCGGCAAAACCGCACTTGCCGCACCCAACTGCAAGCCCCATAAACAATTCATGGGGCTTGCCACAAGGGTGCCGCAAGTGCGGCCGTTAGTCGGCAGATGCAGTAAATCTGTCGGATCTGCCACAATCTGAAAAAAAGCAGATGTGAAAGGGGCCTTAGTACACGAATCATTTAATTACTGCTTACATTTTTTCTTTACACTGACTGAGTCCTCCCTGCCATGCAGCAGCCACCAGGAGGTCTGGCTGGCAGTGCATACATAGAGCACAGCCACACGCAGCAGCTGCAGCAGCAGGGCAGGAGTCAGGAGTGGACATATCACTCACCTCACTGTGACACAGGCACGTTCTCTCTGTGCTCTGTGTAGGCATTAGGTGACGGTCCTACTCCTCAGACTCCCTCTCTTCATGCAGGCAGCGACCCAGGAGGTGGTGGACCGCGGTCGGCGGGTGAGACACAGACTCAGTCAAGAGGATGGAGGAGTCTGCTCAGCCTAAGTTGAGATCAGCTGCCTGCCTGGGTCAGGGAAGTCTGGGTCCTAGAGCAGGAGGATTCAGCAAAGCCCGGCCGTGCCCGGCAGAATCAGCATAGCAGGGCGGACAGCGGCGACCGGGACTCGGGAGAACAATGCTGCCGGCAGTGGCGACTGGGACTATAGGAGTGGGAGCAGCATCCGCAGGGGGCTACCACTGGCACACACACCTTGTAAGCACATGGCTCCGCAGGCTCCATACATACATGGCTCCGCTCAGTACACTTAGTACACACTCAGCTCTGCTCCATACACCTTGTACACACAGCTCAGCTCCGTACACCTTGTACACACTTGGTTTTGCTATGTACACCTTGTACGCATACGGCTCTGCTCCATACACCTCTTACGCACTCGGCTCCGCTCCGTACACCTTGTACACACTCGGCTCCGCTCCATACACCTCGTGCACACGCGGCTCCACTCTGTCCACCTCGTGCACACGCGGCTCGCCTCCGTCCACCTCGTACACACTCGGCTCCGCTCCGTACACCTTGTATACACTCGGCTCCGCTCCGTACACCTCGTACACACTCTGCTCCGTTCACCTCGTACACACTCGGCTCGGCTCCGCTCACCTCGTACACACTCGGCTCCGCTCACCTCGTACACACTCGGCTCTGCTACAACCACACTGTAATCCCTCCTGACCCCTCACATAACCTTCATCTCATCCTCTTCACCTCATCCACCACCATGACGACCAGCACAGTGGAGGCCCGTATAACAATGGAGCTGATCATGTGATCCATGATCCCTTTGGAAGTACACTGAGCTGTAGGCTGATTTTCTGCTAAGGGAAAAAAAAATTAAAATCTTATTTCCTAGCGAGTGTGACACGAGCTTAGTGTGACTGGGAGCGTAAGTGCGGACGGAAGTAAGTGTGTGACTTGTGGATTCAGTGACTTTGGATTCAGGGAGTTTGTAAAGGAGGAATTACTGAATTGCTAGTTGTATTTTATTAATACTTTGCATTTCTTTTTACTTATCATTTCTGTCTGGTGCAATCCCCATTAGGAAATGAGCTCCATAATTGACAATACCATCTGGTGTACATCTTGCCACATGTATGCAATCCTTGAACAGCCGGTCGAGGGTGCATACTGCTGTGTGAGATGTGAGTATGTTGTGCATTTGGAAGCCCAGATACTGGATCTAAATGAGCAACTGACAACGCTGAGATCCATAGACAATATGGAAAGGAGTCTGCTGCTCACTGAACAGCGGCTCAATGGGATAGATGTGCGGGAGGAAGGTAGTATGAAGCTGCAGGACCGTGAGGTAGCTAGCTGGGTGACAGTTAGAATTCGGGGTAGAGGGAAGTGTGCCAGGGAGGCTAGCCCTGATCTGGCACACCCCAATAAATTTGGTATGTTGGCAGATGAGGAGGGTGTGAGTTCAGGGATAGCACTGCTGCAGCAGGGCATGACCTCTGACAGACAGAGGAGTGTCTGCTCCAGTAAGGGGAAAACAGGAGAGAAGGGCAGGCCAGACAGGTGCTGGTAGTGGGGGACTCAATAATTAGGGGAATAGATAGGGCAATCTGTCACAAAGACAGGGATCGTCGAACAGTGTGCTGCCTACCTGGCGCTCGAGTCCGGCACATTGCTGATCGGGTTGACAGATTACTGGGAGGGGCTGGTGAGGAGTCAGCGGTCATGGTGCACATTGGCGCAAATGACAAAGTTAGAGGTAGGTGGAAGGTCCTTAAAGATGATTTCAGGGAATTAGGCTGCAAGCTTAAGGCAAGGACCTCCAAGGTAGTATTCTCTGAAATACTGCCTGTACCACGAGCCACACCAGAGAGGCAACGGGAGATTAGGGAGATAAATACGTGGCTCAGGAATTGGTGTAGGAAGGAGGGGTTTGGGTTCCTGGAGAACTGGGCCGACTTCTCTGTTGGCTACAGGTTCTATGCTAGGGAAGGGCTGCACCTTAATGGGGAGGGTGCAGCTGTGCTGGGGGAGAAAATGGCTAGAAGGTTGGAGGAGTGTTTAAACTAAGGATTAGGGGGGAGGGTATTCATTGTATAGGAGGGGAAGATAGTGTAAATAGTAACCTAGGCACAAGTAATAAAATTGGGGGTGGAATGGGGGGTGGGGTTAGAACAGTTAATATAGTAGGAAGGAATAGAGGTAAAGAGAGATACATAAAGTGCATGTATTCTAATGCCAGAAGCCTCACCAACAAAATGGAGGAATTAGAATTGATTTTGTTGGAAAATAATTATGACATGGGGGGATTTTGGAGACATAGCTGGACGAAAAGCCATGACTGGGCTGTTAATTTACAGGGCTATAGTCTGTTCAGAAATTACTGTACAAATAAGCGAGGAGGAGGTGTATGTTTATACGTAAAATCATCCTTAAAACCCATCCTGCGTGATAATATAGGTGAATCTAATGGAAATGTAGAGTCTCTGCGGTAGAGATAAGGGGAGGGGGAAAAAATAATAAATTACTGATAGGGGTTTGTTATAAGTCCCCAAAAATAATGGAAGTGGAGGAGAATATCCTCTGTGAGGCACCGCCGGCATGATCCGCATGGCCGGGGTACATCACATGTAGGATCAGAGGATGATCCTGTGCACACTGGCCGGTTTTCCTGTGATGATAATACTGTGTGAACCAACCTGAACACAATGAGTTCATGAGCCTAATGAGCGGCAGTGAGAGTGAGAGGAGTCCATGAGGAATAGGATGTGATGAGTGAGTGCTGACAACCCGGAACACAGGGAGTTAACATGAGCTGTGTGGAAGCTGATGATTAGCAGCTGAGGGGGTGTGTCCATGTGGGAGTGGCTGGCACGATAAGAGCCGGCCACCTGAGTGATTGTGAGATACATTCATTCTGGAGGCTGAGCTTGATCCTGGAAGTTGAGAGTGATTGAGATGGAAGCTGAGACCAGCCTGAGTGCAGAGCAGTCCAAGGCTCTGTGTGCATGACATGATGGGAGCATGCTAGCTCCATGCCGGTGCCGAGGTCCGTGGTCGTGTCCGCACCTAGAGGGGGAAGCCATGGTTGACCCGTGGACGCTAGACCGGGCGTGGGGTGAAACACGCCCGAGAAAGGAGCCTGTGGGGATGCCTGGTGGAACCTGTGACCCAGGTAGCGAGACCCGGATCCGTGCCCGGTAAGAAAGCAGTTCCCGAGCGATAGTGTGAACTGTGCACCTGGTGTGCGTAAATCATGTTAGGCGAGTATAGACCGCCCTTGGGACCGACTCAGTGGAGTCCGTTAAAGGTCCTGATGAACCGGAATGTATGTAGCCCGTGGAGGCAATTGTATGTCGTGTGCCAGGCGGGCATAGACCGCCTTTGGGTCCGAGTCAGAGTACTCAGTTAAGGGACCCGATGAACTATGTGTATGAGGGCGTAAGTAATGGCCCTGAATGAGAGATGATGACCGATGTAAGACCCATGTATAATCATGTGGAGAGACAGTGACCCAGCTGGTATGGATGATGTTGGAGGCGTTCCGTCCTTGGGACGAGAGGGAGGCTTGCCCTGCTGCTTGCAGAGGGTACCCGTCCCTCAACCACGACCTCTAAGGGGGTGAGTGTGCCTGTGGTGCCAGAGACAGGGGTAAGAGGGCTCCAGTAGGTAACGGATGTAGAGGTTCCCGTGACCTATGGTTTGCCAATCCCTGTAATGGGCCATGGAGGGGCCACAGTCCATGGATGTGGGCTGTGAGCAGGTGTGTGATCCATGGACGTTTGAATGATGGATCACATACGGTATGTAAGGACCCGGTCAGGCAGGATTCCTGACTACGGGTGAATGTTGAGTCATCATGCTGGGTGACTAAAGCCAGGCGGCAGGTACCGCCATTGGGACCCACAGGGCCCGTTGAGGCGTATGTAACGAAGGTCAGAAGCAGGGGTTAGAAGGGCTCCCGTACTGGGTAACGCGTGGTTAGGCCGGAGGCCGCAGCCCCGGGTTACTAGGGTTTGCCAATCCCTGTTATGAACCCGGAAGGGTCATCATCGTAATGTAACTTATGTATAGTGTAAGTAGGCCGGAGGCCGTAGCCACCCGGGAGCTGTTAGTAGAGCTCCAATGGGGACAGAGATGGTTACAGGTCCCGGGTTACTATAAAACGTTATGTGCAATATAAGTGTTATGTGATGTTAAATGTAAATGTATGGTGTATTTATGTAAAGTGTTTATATGCAATGTGATATGTGTCCAACATGCTACCCGGGTTATATTCTTATATGTGAAAAATAAACGGGTAGACATTGGTTAACCTTATAAACACGTGTTCTTGTCGTTTAGCAAGCGGGTTCCCCGGTTGCTACCTCACACCTCATAAAGCAAATAGATGAAGCAGCGACTCAGGGAGAAGTCCTTATTATGGGGGACTTCAACTACCCTGGAATTCATTGGGGAACAGAAATTTGCAGTTCATCAAAGGTATGGGCCCCTTTACACGCCGCCACAGGGAGGGAGAAACTGCCGGGCATCGGGAACAAGTGTGCCTGTTGCCATGAAATCACTACGAAATGGCGGCGTGTAAATCGGGAAATTCCTTCCTGTGTCCCGCAGTTCCTTCGGATACCTGTTGCTGAGCCGTGCTCAAAAACAGGAAGGCACAATTCCTATGGTGGCGGCGTGTAATCGGGGCACAGGCAAGGTATTTGCGTGGCCTACGAATTCCCAGGGGCGTGCCACGGCGTCATGGATACCACACCCCATCAGCGATCATTGGTGGAGGCTCCTACGTTACGATTGGTTGTCCCTTCACAGGGCGCCATATTTAAAGAGCTCTCCATTCACTGTCCACAATTGCAATGGCATCATGTATTAGCCAGCCTTCCTGCGCAGGCTGACCAATGATGATGCTATTGCGTTGTCCAATCACCGTACGAGTGTCACGTAATACACAACTCTGTCACCCCTATGTACTTGCGGCGGGAAATATGTGCGCCCATATTCCTAAACCAGGGAAGGTATTCCACAGGAGGTAAGCCACGGCACCCGTCGGCACTTCCGGGGAACGCAAATACCTTCAGTGGAGCACGTTGCGGCGGCGTGTATATGCGGCATCGGCGATCGGTATCCACCATTAAAAAACGTGCACGTGCAATTCCTGCCTGTTGCTACCTCCTGTGGCGGCGTGTAAAGGTACCTTAATAGGTTTTTGAAAACTATGAGAGACAATAACCTTTCACAACTGGTTCAGGACCCAACAAGAAGGGGGGCACTGTTAGACCTAATATTAACCAACACGCCGGACCGCATATCAAATATACGGGTTGGAGGTCACTTGGGTAATAGTGATCATAACATAATACGTTTTCGAGTATCCTTTACGAAGATGTGTAGTAGAGGGGCCACATGGACACTAAACTTCAGCAAGGCAAATTTCCAATGGTAGAGAGATGATCTTAGTGCAATAAACTGGGACGATGTCCCGAGACATAAAATTACACAAAGCAAATGGGAGACTTTTATTAGCATCCTGAATAGGACCTGTGCACAATATATACCCTATGGGAATAAGCATGCTAGAAATAGGAGGAAACCACTATGGCTAAATAAAGCGGTAAGAGTTGCAATAAGTGACAAAAAGAAAGCATTTAGGGACTTAAAGCAAGTAGGTAGTGATGAAGCATTAAATAAATACAGAAAATTAAATAACATCTGTAAAAAGCAAATCAAGGAAGCAATGATTGAGACAGAGACTCATTGCCAGAGAAAGTTAAAATAATCCCAAAATATTTTTTAACTATATAATAGTAAGAAACTAAAAAATGATGGTGTTGGCCCCTTTAAAAATAGTCTGGGTGAAATGGTGGATGAGGAAAAAGCCAATATGTTAAATGACTTTTTTTCAACAGTATTTACACAAGAAAATCCCATGACAGTCAATATGATCAGTGATAACAAAAACTCTCAATTAAATGTCACCTACTTAACCCAGCAGGAAGTACGACATCGTCTAAAAATCACTAAAATTGACAAATCCCCGGGCCCGGATGGGATACACCCTAGAGTGCTGCAGGAATTAAGTACTGTCATAGATAGACCATTATTTTTAATATTTAAAGATTCCATAATAACAGGGTCTGTACCACAGGACTGGCGTATAGCAAATGTGGTGCCAATATTCAAAAAGGGGACAAAAACTGAACTTGGAAATTATAGGCCAGTAAGCTTAACCTCTACTGTGGGTAAAATCCTAGAGGGTTTTCTAAGAGATGCTATACTGGAGTATCTGAAGAAAAATAACCTCATGACCCAATGTCAACATGGTTTTACGATGGACCATTCCTGTCAAACTTATCTGATAAAACAAAGTATTCACTGATCTCAGGGAGACCAGTTCAAGAAAATACTGCGGGCAGCCGGCTAAAGCGCTCAACACAGTGAATTCCTAGGCCCATTGCCCCCTGGGAATTTTGAATATGCAAATAGAGTCTGTGGAGCCTCGTTTAGGAGTCTCAACACAGGACTAGCCAGATCTTCCTCTAGTGAAGGACCTAGCCATGATAACCACCATATTAAGTGGCCCTTTGAGTCAATATCCAGCTCTTTACAAGCTTAAAGATATGACAAGGGAATACCAAGGCTAGGTATCCATCCACAGACAGCTGTTTCGGGGTGTTGCCCCTCATCAGTGTGGAGATAGGGAAAATTATGTGTAAGTGGGTTAAGAACTGGCTTAGTGATAGGAAACAAAGGGTGGTCATTAATGGAACACACTCAGAATGGGTCACAGTTAACAGTGGGGTACCACAGGGGTCAGTGTAGGGCCCGCTTCTTTTTAATATATTTATTAATGACCTTGTAGGGGGCATACAGAGTAGAATCTCAATATTTGCAGATGACACTAAACTCTGCAGGGTAATCAATACAGAGGAGGACAATTTTATATTACAGGAGGATTTATGTAAACTAGAGGCTTGGGCTGATAAATGGCAAATGAGCTTTAAGGGAGATAAATGTAAAGTCATGCACTTGGGCAGAGGAAAAAAAAAGGTATAATTATGTGCTTAATTGTAAAACACTAGGCAAAACTATCAATGAAAAAGACCTGGGTGTATGGGTAGATGACAAACTCACATTTAGTGGCCAGTGTCAGGCAGCTGCTGCAAAGGCAAATAAAATAATGGGATGCATTAAAAGAGGCATAGATGCTCATGAGGAGAACATAATTTTACCTCTATACAAGTCACTAGTGCGACCACACTTAGAATACTGTGTACAATTCTGGTCTCCGGTGTATAAGAAAGACATAGCTGAACTAGAGCGGGTCCAGAGAAGAGCGACCAAGGTTATTAGAGGACTGAGGGGTCTGCAATACCAAGACAGGTTATTAAACTTGGGGTTATTTAGCTTGGAAAAACGAAGGCTTAGGGGTAATCTTATAATAAAGTATAAATATATGAGGGGACAGTACAGAGACATTTTTAATGATCTTTTTACTCTTAGGCCTGAGAAGGAGACAAGGGGGCATCCTCTACGTCTGGAGAAAAGAAGGTTTAATCATAATCACAGACGCGGATTCTTTAAGAGCAGCGAGACTATGGAACTCTCTGCCACATGATGTTGTAATGAGTGACTCACTACTAACATTTAAGAAGGGCCTGGATAATATTACCAGTTATATATACTAGACTCTTTGATAGGGCGTTGATCCAGGGAACTAGTCTGATTGCCATATCTGGAGTCAGGAAGGAATTTTTTTTTATTCCCCAATGTTGAGCTTAGTGTTGCCACATGTTTTTTTTTTGCCTTCCTCTGGATCAACATGTTAGGCTGGGTTGAACTAGATGGACTTAAAGTCTTCCTTCAACCTTAAAAACTATGTTGCCATGTAAAAACTATGTATGTTACTATCCCTGACTCCTCCCCCCATTGACATCATCACAGGTTCTGTAAGCACAGGTCCTCCTGTGCGGCTCTACAGGTGGGCTCACACTGTGGGGGGGGGAGGTGTAACGCAGTGGCCGGGACTATAGGAGAGAGAGCGGCATCAGCAGGGGGCCGCGCCACCAACAGGCGCCCCTGCGGATGCCGCCCCTGTCAACTAGCAGGGCTTGTCACCTCATGGATGCTGCTGCCCTGCGTACAGAGTGCTGTGTGGTGGCGCCGTGGTGGATTATAATGGGGCAATTTATTCCCTGGGCTGTGGACCCCCCATACCATTGGGCCCTGGGCAAAAGCCCATATTGACCTCATTATAATCCGCCACTGGCCACGGCGCCATCTTGGGTCCTCCTGCAATAATGTCGGGAACCCATTTTTGATGCCAAGCAATGGCGGAAAAAGTTTATTTAAAGTCCAAGTTCAAGGCACACAGTGGTACCGGGCACGATATCCTGTTCGTGATCGCCAGAAAAAGATATGTTGCGCCCAGGCTGTGGGGTACTTGGGTGTCAGGCTGCAAAAGAGTTCAAAAGAGTGTCACGGGGAATGGCGGCCGCGCCTGACCCCGTGTCCTGGGCCTATCTTCCAAAAAGGGGAGGTTATATTTACAGGGGACTATTTACAGTTCTTTGTCGTGACGCCACCTGCAGTACCTGGAGAGATGCCACCCGCCCCGCCACAGTCCGCCGGAGGTAGATGGTATTGCGGCTAGTGTGGTAAAGTCCTCCACAGGTAGGACTGGGACCTCCGGGGGCAGTGTTCCTGTAAGGAAATAAGTTCGTGCAGAAGGAAATGCAGCAGAGTTGAATTCACTTGTAGCCGGGTACTTTACTGGAAACTTTTAGCAGCATTAGTTACAGTTCTCAGTTCAGCATTCAGATGTTACAACAGGTAGCTAACGGGTGGCTGCAAGTGGACCCCAGGTAGTATGATGGAACCATTGGTTTGTGCCTTATTTCCAATCTGTTCCTTCGTGCTTCCCAGTAGTTGTATGAAGCCCGGTGACTTGAAATCAGCCAGACCTCCACTCTTCCTCTCACCCTCGTTGCCATTGGGTAACTGTCTATTGGCTAACCACTGCCCTTAAGCGGTGCCTGGTTCCCTCTTCTGGTTGCTTAGGTGCCTGGGGAGACTTGTAGACTTCCCAGGACTCCAGATTTTCTGTGGTCCTACAGTATCCCACAGGTGCGGGCTTCGGTGCCCGGTAACATTCTGCGCCTGGGAGCCCTTTCTCCTAGTACCTCAGCTGAGAGACCCTCTCCTCACTCGGAGGCAAAGACCTCTCCAAAAGCTCAAAAGCCCTCCTTGTTTCCCTTACAGGTGGTTTTATTCCCTCCAGGGTAATCTCCCGCCATGTAATCTAGTATGGGAGTGCTAGTGCATGGGTTCCACCCACCATCCTAGGTTCCACTTACAGCTGGAGTATCTGCACCTCTTTTATGGGTGCAGTTCCCCTCTGTGACGCCTGCTTAGCGGGGCATCACATATGTCCATGATATAACCACCACATACTAATACACTGGCACTATTTCCATCATACCACCACAACATAATAATACACTGGCACTATTTCCATCACATCACCACATACTAAAACACTGGCACTATGGACATGATATCACCACCGCATACTAATGCACTGGCACTATATCTATGATACCACCACCACCTAATAATACACTGGGACTCTTTCCATCACCACCACATACTAATACACTGGCAGTATGTCCATGAGATCACCACCACATAATAATACACTGGCACCATGTACATGATATAACCACCACATAATAATACACTGGCACTATGTTGATGATATAACCACCACATATTAATACACTGGCACTATTTCCATCACATCACCACCACATACTAATACACTGGCGCTATGTCCATGATATAACCACCACATGCTAATACAGTGGCACTATGGCCATGATCTCACCACCACATACTAATACACTGGCACTATGTCCATCATATCACCATATACTAATGCACTAGTACCTAATCCCTGGCTGCACCTCATCCCTAGCTGCATCATATCCCTGGCTTCACCTCATCCCTGGCTTCACCTCATCCTTGGTTTCACCTCATCCCTGGCCGAACCTCATCCCTGACTGCACCCCATCCCCGGTTACACCTCATCCCTTGCAGCATCTCATCCCGTTGTGCATCCCATCCTTGACTGCTCCTCGTCCCTGGCTGCATTTTATCCCTATGGCCAGCACCCTGGTACCTTATCATCCTCTCTCATCTTTGCACTGCTCCCAACCCCGACTACATCTCATCCCTGGCTATATCCCTTCCCTGCCTGGACGTCATCCCTGGCTACATCTCATCCCTGGCTACACACCATCCCCAGCTGCATCTCATCCCTGGCTACACACCATCCCCAGCTGCATCCCATCCCTGGCTGCACCTCATCCCTGACTGCATCACTTCCCCTACTTGCCCCATTCCCTGCCCCTGACTCCCTGATGTATCTCACCTCGATGAGCTGCACCCAAAGCTACTACCCACAATGTTTCCTCTTCTCCTCAACTTTACACCCATTCTACTTTACTTCCTTAGTGGGTGGAGGGATAAGCGGGGTGAGTAGGAAGTGGTGATCTCTCCCTCCATTCACCAACCCCTCCTTCGAACTATTCCTTCACACATAGTCACTTGTCTCCAGACATGCTCACCCACTAAGCAAACTCTCCTGCTCCCACCTCCTAACCCTCTCGCTACTTCTCCTCACAGGTGACATATCCCCAAGTCCTGGTCCCCCTCACCACATCTCCCCAGCCACCTCTAACCCATACCCACTCCCCTACACAAACTCTAGCAACCTCCATAACCTTATACCCATCCACCAGCCACCCCTCCCCCAGTCCCCTACCTGCAGTACTTTGGAACACTCTCATTCCTTTTCATCACTGATACATTGCTTACCTCTGACACAGCCTCCCACCACCCCCGCATGATAGGATACGGTATTATGATACACAATACAACAATCCTTAGTATGGTCTACAGATCTCTATCAGTTGCCATTATCCTACACCTCATTTTGGCTGAATCCTGTACCAGGTGACTTTTCCCTTCATGTACCCTGTTTGAGCAGCATCCGTGATAGCATTAGTGGTGGAACTTTCTAGCTGTAATTTACCCAATGTCCCTTGATGATTTTCCGTGTGATACCAGCTAGAGTCATGGAAAGGATATGCAACTTCTTTAATGTCCTCGTCTGGCAGTTCCGTAATGATACATTTTCTCCATTTCAGGAAAAACTTAGCAGTTTCTTTATCCTTGTCTCTCTCTGCCTCCATCATTTCCCAAGACATAGTCCTCCTCACCTCATTTATCACTTCCTGTGGCCGTGGGGTTGATGTCTTCAACCAGTATCTCAATATTAACCTTTTTCATAACCATTGCCAATACACAGAATATATGAGAATCCCCCTTCCCCAGTCTCTTGCAGTGTTCGGCTGAGCCCTCTGGGGGGCATCTGTCATTTGTGTGGTGCATGTACATGGTGCGGGGCAGCCCGCCTGATCTAATAGTGTGGGCGTGATCAATAGGCTGTATACTGACACTATGCGTCACATGTGCTTGTGTGACTGATGCCCTATGGTAACCGTGTGTCTATAAATACCACCAATCACCTGCCTCATAGCATGGCTGGTTGCAGGTGACACAACCACACCCAATGCTGTTGCAGGAGATTGTGCACCAATATTAGACACCTGAGTTGCCTCTCAGTTGTGCAAGTAGCTTCCTGCTAAGTGCAATGGATGTTTGTCATTTTTTCGGTGAGTTAAGCTGCCAGATATAGAACAAAAAGTGGGGTGGTCCAGCAGAAAAACTCAGTAGCAGCTTGTACAATAAAATATAAACATTTATTTCTTAACATTAAGATTGTGGATAATCCAGTCTATGAATATAAGACACATATATCATGCAGGCTGTGGCCATTATATTAGGGATGAGCGAGTAGTCAAATACTCGGACTTGCTATACTCGTGCCGAGTAGATCGTAATACTTGGGTATTCGGTGCGAGTAGCGAGTCCAATGTTAGTCAATGGGAAATGCGAGTAATTGTCTGCTTGACCCAAAAAAGTGGTCTGGGGGCTGAGGAAAAGGTTGAAATGGGTAAATGATTGCCATAAGGGTACCTTTACATGCCGCCACTGTGCCTAGCAACAGGTATCAAGCGCACGTGCACGCGCACGTTTTTGACGGTTGATACCGATCGCCGATGCCGCATATACACGCCGCCATTGCGTAGTCAACTGAAGGTATCTTTGTTCCCCGGAAGTTCCGACATATCCTGCGGATAACTGCCTGTTGAATACCTTCGCTGCTTCACACGCCGCCAACACAAAGGAATATGGGCGTACATCTTTCGCGCCGCAAGTACATAGGCGTGACAGAGTTGTGTATTCCGTGACGCTAATACGCTGATTGGACAACGCAATAGCATCATGATTGGCCAGCCTGCGCAGTAAGGCTGGCTAATACATGACGCCATTCCAATTGTGGAGTGTGAATGGATAGCTCTTTAATTATGGCGCCCTGAGAAGTGACAACCAATCAT
>JARQOC010000507.1:0-75720 GCA_033576535.1 Allobates femoralis | reverse complement strand
CTACAATACACCACACCATCATACACATACTCACACATCACACACTCACATACACACTCACACATACACATACACACAACCTCACACATACACAACACTCACACATACACACACTCACACACACATATACACACAACACATCACACACAAAACTCACACATACACACACTCACACATACACACACACACTCACACACACAAACTCACACATACAGACACACACACATACACACATCACACAACACACACTCACACACACAATATACACATACACACACTCACACATACACACATACACACACATAACACACAACTCACACTACACACATCACACATACACACACTACACACACATACACACACATACACATACTCACATACACACACCACATACACACACATCACTCACACATACACACAGTCACCTACCACACACTCACACCATACACACACACTCACACATAACACACACACTCACTACATACACACACTCCACACACAACACACTCACACATCACACAACACTCACACATACACACACTCACCACACACACACACATACACACACAACATCACACACACACTCATCACATACACACACACACATAACCATCACACACACACAACACATAACACACAACCATACACACACATGCACACACATCACACATACACACACATAACACATACACACACACACACACATACCCAACACACATTACACATCACACTACCACACAACACTCACTACACACACATACATCACACTCACAACACACACACTACATACACACTACACATACACATCACACACTCACACATACACACACATACACACACACAACAACCACACATACACACACTACACACATCACACACATATCACACACTACACAACACTCACACATACACCACACTCACACATACTACACTACACTCACACACACTCACACACACACTACACACAACACACACTACACATACACACACTCACACATACACACATACACATCACACATCCACACACAACACATACACACATCCTAACACACACACCTACACCACAACACTCACACAACACACACACACACCAACACACACACTACACACATATCACACATACACATCACACAACACACACACTCACACACAAACACACACACACTACACACACACACTACACATACCACACACACATAACTCACACATACACAACACACACACATCACACACTCACAACATACACACACTACACACATCACACCTACACATACACACACACATACACAACACACATACACACACACACACATACACACACACATACACAACACACATACACACACACACTACACATACTCACACTACACAACACAACTACACATACACACACTCACACATCACACATACACACATCACACATACACACACCACCACACAACACTACTACACACACACACACTACACACACACACACTCACACACAACACCCACACATACACAATCACACATACACACACTCACACATACACACACACACATACACACACTCACACATACACACACACACACAACTACACTACACACACTCACACATACACACACTCACAACTACACACACATACCACACATACACACATCACTACACACATACACACACTACATCACACACATCACACATACACACATACTACACAACACATCACACATACACACACACACACACAACACACACACAATCACAATACACAACATCACACACACAACATAAACACTCACACATACAACACACTCACATACACACACTACACACATCACACATCACACACAATCACACATACACACACTACACCATACACACACTCACACACAATACACAACACATCACACATACCACACACACACAACACACACATCAACACATACACACACACACACACACACACTACACATACCACATCACACATACACAATCACACATACACACACTCACACATCACACATACACACACTACACACATACACACACTACACACATAACACACACCACAAATACACACACACACATACACACACATACACATACACACAACACAATACACACACACTCACACATACACACACTCACACACACACACACTCACAACTCACACAACACACTAAACACACATACACACAAACACTCACACAACACACACTCACACAACAACACACACACATACACACTCACACATACACACTCACTACACACATACACAACACACATGCACACCACACATACACACATACACACACCACACCACACACTCAACACACAATACACACAACACTCACACATACACACACTCACACACACATACACACACCTCACACATACACACACACACATACACACACTCACTCATACACACATATACACACTCACATACTCACACATACACACATACACACACACACACACACACACACTCACACATACAATACACACACACACAATACACAACACATACTCACACATACACACAAACACACACTACTCACAACATACACATACACACTCACACGTACACACAACATACACACATCACACAACACATACCACAACATACACTCACACATACACACACTCACACATACAACACAAGCACACACACACTACTCACACATACACACACTCACACATACACACACACACACATACACACACAATACACACACACACTACACACATATACACATACACAGACTCCACACACATACTCACACATACACACACACACACACAACTCACACAAACACATACAAACTCACACATACACACATAACACACACACACCTACTCACACATACACATCCACACTCACACATACACACATACTCACACATACACACACTCACACATACACACACTCACATATACACACACACATACACACACATAACACATACACACACTCACACATACACACACTCACTCACACACACACACATACTCACACATACACACACCACACATACACACACATCACACACACACACTCACACAACACTCACACATACACACCAATACACACATCACACATCACACACAACACTCACACATACACAACACACACACACATACACACACACACACATACACACACACATACATACACACAACCACACAACACATCACACCATACACACACACATACACACACACACATACACCACACACACACACATACACACACATACACACAACACACACTCTACACAATACACACACATACATCACACAACCACACACACACCACACTTACACATCACACAACTACACACACATACTCACACATACCACACCACATAACACACACCATCACACACACACCCACATATACACACACACACTACACATACACACATATACACACACACACTCACACATACAGACATACACACACAAACACATACACACACTCAAAACACATACACACACTACACACATACACACACTCTCACACACACATACAACAACTCACACAACACACAACACCTCACTCACACATACACATCACACATACACATACACTCAACACATACACAACATACCACCTCAACTACCGTATTCCACACACCTGCTTACCCCACACATTCAGGCGAAAGTAATTACTGGCTCCGCAACAAAATTTGTCTTCATTCCCAAAAGATTTGTGCCATCAGAGACTATGCCTTAATAAACGCGACAGTTCCTGTCAACCAGCATTGCCATGACCATCAACAAACTCAAGGGCAAACACTTAATAGAATTGATTTTTCACAGAACCAGTATTTGGCCAGGTCAATTAAATGTAGCATTTTCAAGAGTGAGGCAACCTCATTAGTAAATAGATACACCTTTCAAGGAAATTAACCAATACAAAAGATTACACAAATAGTTTATAAAAATATTATTAAATTACCCCATAATCAAAGCCGACCCGTAAAGCCGACCCCCCACTTTGCCCCACATAACAAAACGTATTGACCCACTAAACCGAGTGACCCACACAGTATACCACAGGTCCCCAGCATAGTAACACCCAGCATATAACCACATCCCACATAGTATACACCCCACAATGACACACAGTCCCCAGCATAATACACTCCCCAAATATCACCACAGATTAACATCACAACCACACACTCAACATACCACCCAACACGATGTATACAGCAGGTCCTCACACAGTATACAGCCCCAGCATGATGGTGTACAGGTCCCCACATAGTATACAGCCCACAGTGATGGTATACAGCCCCCCCCACAGAGCGCCCCCCCTCAGAGGATACCCCCCATGCAGCCTGCGCACATACATACCTGGCTACAGCTGTCATCCATCCGGATCGACATCAATCTCCCATGGGTCGGCGCATCTAACCTTGTCTCCTGCTTGTGGCTGGGGCTCATCGCGAAGACGTCATCTGACCCCGGACCGTATCCTGACAAAGCAGGAAGACACAATGAAGATTGCACAGCCCGGAGCCAGAGAACGATCCGCCACCGGAGGGTGACAGCTGATAGCCAGGTAATGTATGTGCACAGCGCTGCATGCGGGGGCCATCCTGTGAGGGGGGGCGCCATACTGTGAGGGGGGCCTGTAAATGGCACTGACTCGCGTATAAGCCGAGGGAGGGACTTTTCAGCCCAATTTTTGGGCTGAAAAACTCGGCTTATACGCGAGTATATACGGTAGTTTAGTTATATAGTCAGTTTAAAAAAAATACAAAAAATTAGTTTAGCCATACACATATAGCAAAAGAAAAACAAAAAAAATAAAAAAAAAATTAGTTTAGATATAGATATATAGATTTCAACTATTTAAATATAGAAAATAGGTTATATAACATACATAGTCGTTATATACTATTAATTCATCAATTTTCATAGTTTATAGTATAGATATAGCAACCAACTTGAACACACATTATGTAGACAATGGTAATGTGTATCATCCAAATTTCTTTATTTGATGATATCAACCTGTATCTTAAGCTCCAGCAGTAGAGCTGCTGAGAAATTTGCTTCTCTTTTTATACATGGAGGGGTTTTTGTGAACAGCTAAAAGACGGGCGGGATGGCTGTTCACATACATCTCCATCTCAAGTGTGTTCTGTACACATAGATGGATAGGTAAATAGATAGATAGAAAAATAGAGATTTAGCTTTCACATCAGAATTTTTCTGCTATTTGTTGAAGTTTTGGTGGAAAAAACACAATTTCTGCACTTGCTGTCTAAGGGCAGACCTACGCCACACTTGCCGTAAGTTACATGCAATGTATATGGAATTTGTGGTTCACTTGCGGCATGTGCAGCACACATGGTTACGGCAGTTTCGGACGCAAAAACCGCAGTTACCAGTGTTTTTTAGCGACTGTATTTGGTGCAGCTGCCGAAGCCACGTTTGCCGCAATTACAGCAAGTTAACCGCAAGTTCCATATACATTGCATGGGACTTGCTGCAAGTGTGCCGCAGGTAGCCTTTAGCTGGCAAGTGCAGACATTGTACTTTTTTCTCCCATCTTCTGCAAATAGCAGAAATAAAGCTGATGTGAAAGGTGTCAAAGCGTTAAGAAATAGTAATAAGGTAGAGTAGGGCCCCATCAGATGTAAGGCCACCTTGCCGTGGTTGGTGGGCAAACACAAACTGGCGGATATGTAGATTATGAATATTGATATCTGAAATGAAGCTACTGAATTGGTGCACAATTATTAGCCAGTAGGTGTACTAAGAGCCTTACCACAGAACAATGAAATCTTCAAAATTACATTCACCATACAAACATAGTAGTTTGATGGATAGATATCATGTCTTAATTGCATTATTGTTAATTAATAATAATTTTTATTATATAGCGCCAACATATTCCGCAGCGCTTCACATTCACAATACAAAGCTCACATTTAAACAATCATAAGAAACAATTAGAAATACAATACAATGCCAAAAGCAATACAATACAAAGCATAACATAATACAATAATTGGAGCAAAAAAGGCAGCCCTGCTCATAAGAGCTTACAATCTAACAATGAGGTGGGGGTGACAAGGTATAGGTGCTCATTTGCAATGATAGTATAGTCAACTTGAGGAGATGGGGAACAGATAGGAGCAGAATAAGTGGCCACAACCCTTGTATGTGATCCACTTGAGGCGGAGCGGATAGGCTATGTCTAGATGACTGACTAGGGATCATGATAGGCCGCCCTAAAAAGATGTGTTTTTAGGGTTCGCCTAAAACTATTTAAGTTGTGGATACATCTAATTTTTTGGGGTAGAGCATTCCAAAGAATTGGTGTGGCTCGGGAGAAGTATTGGAGCCGGGAGTGGGAGGTTCGGATTAATGCAGAAGTGAGTCTAAAGTCACTTCCAGAGCGAAGGGAACGGCCGGGGTGATAGACAGAGATGAGGGAGGAGATGTAGGGGGGTGCTGCACTGTGAAGAGAACGGTGGGGTTATAGACAGAGATGAGGGAGGAGATGTAGGAGGGTGCTGCACTGTGAAGAGAACGGGTGGGGTGATAGACAGAGATGGGGATGGAGGATGTAGGGGGGTACTGCACTGTGAAGAGAACGGGTAGGGTGATAGACAGAGATGAGGGAGGAGATGTAGGGGGGTGCTGCACTGTGAAGAGAACGGGTGGGGTGATAGACAGAGATGAGGGAGGAGATGTAGGGGGTGCTGCACTGTGAAGAGAACGGGGTGGGGTGATAGAGATGAGGAGGAGATGTAGGGGGTGCTGCACTGTGAAGAGAACGGGTGGGGTGATAGAGATGAGGGAGGAGATGTAGGGGGTGCTGCACTGTGAAGAGAACGGGTGGGTGATAGACAGATGAGGGAGGAGATGTAGGGGGGTGCTGCACTGTGAAGAGAACGGGTGGGGTGATAGACAGAGATGAGGGAGGAGATATAGGGGGGTGCTGCACTGTGAAGAGGACGGTGGGGTGATAGGGATGAGGGAGGAGATGTAGGGGTGCTGCACTGTGAAGAGCTTTGTGGGTGAGAACAAGCAGTTTGAAATGGATCCTATAGTGTATAGGCAGCCAGTGTAATGACTGGCATAATTCATACTAAATAAACTGTATATGCATTCTAGACCACCCGATTCTTTAGAATCGGTCGCCAGCTAGTATGTTATAAGAAGATTATTCAACAACCACAAATCGGATCTCTTCACTGCAGGTGACTATTTAACAACATCACTGCACCTATAAGACCATATCTTTACTTTATAGTGACAAATCCTGATGACAGGCTCTCATTATAGCTGAAGAGTGTATAGAAGTCATAATACTGTAGACTGCATTGCTCCAATTAGCCTAATTTGACACTTTCACATGTGCCGCCTGAATACAGCAGCCAGTTGCACACAGAAAGTAATTCCACCTTCACCTGGCAGGTATCATTTTAATTTCCTTCATCTTCAAACCCTAACCAACATATGACGTTACTGCTAGAGCATATGCCGGCTGCATGATTTTGTGTGGGTTTTGCACGCTGAGCCTGCAATTTTGATAGTTGATGATGGCTGTGTTATTCACCATCATCTGTCTCTAACATCCATGGGTGAATAAATTATGCAGTTATTGACCTGCTGAATACTGTATATTGTTAAAAGAAATATAACCCCCTTGATGAAGCAATCAAATATTATAACATTGTGAAACGTACATCGGTGGATTACTCTCCTAGGGGGCTTTTATTTTCAGTGGGACGGACCTGCACTATTGTCACTTTATCTATGGGTTTATTATTTGCTATATACCTTGATATGTTGGTATCAATTACTGCATGTTGTACTTCTGTTAGATTGGTGTGATGAAGAGGGACTATGCCTTCCCCTCTTATTGATTCATTACCCAAGGCATAATCATCTGCATTGATTGTTAAGACATGGTGCATTTTTCATCTATTGCTTGTGTGAGGAGTTATCATACTTTACCAGCACGGATGGACAGTAAAGACAATTTTATTGTTCACAAGTTGAAGGGGGAAGGGGATGTACCAGCATGTCTCTTTCCAGCATGTGTTCATAGACCAAAAACTCAATCATATCTATATTTACATTTATTGTCTATCTGGTGGGGGAATCTGTGCCTTTCTTTCTCTCAGCAGGTTCCTGGTTATACACCTTCATTGTTTTGATTTATATGTACATATGATTAAAGGGGTTGGGTGTGCTTATCTTTGCCAAACAAGAGGGTGATTTCTAAGAGCAGAATATAGAAGAAGACACACACTTAGGGTCAGTTGGTGCTGGGAAGTGGAAGTGGAAGGAACAGTGCTTGGGTCAGGTCCTAAGCTTATGAATAGACTAAAGAGTTGGTGGTGTGATTGGAAGCCATAGGATCAGAGCTGAGGCTGACCTTGAAACCCATGGATGGAGTATAGAACTTGGAACTTAATTCACGTGCTGCAATCATGAGATCCACCTTCTGGATGTTAAGAGTTCTTCTATGGACTATTTTTGGTTTCTGATTTTGTGTACTGGGCAATACATTGTGGTCATCTACCTGGAATTGATGAAATTGTATGGATACAAATAAAACTTGTCGCATCGTTAATCTGCCCAGGTGATTATTACAACCCACAACTTCACAGCTTCTACTTGTTTCATCTCTGTCTGTATGTTTTACCTTTGTTTTTTTGCTCATGCATTTTGATATCCTTTGACTTTTTATTGTACTTAATAAATTTTTTGAACAGTTTACCTCTTTGTGTTCAGTTATATTGTGCATATTTTCACTAGTTGCCTTTTCGTTAGTCGATCTTTATTATGTATGACTATTTCACACCCGTTCTCTTTCTTATGAATCATTTTTGTTAACAGACTTTCTATTGCACCTTCTGTCCTACTTTGGTTTTGTCATTTGAATAAAGCTTGTTGAAAGGCCACAGAGCAGCCAATCAGCAAGCTTTTCTGGTGTGGGGACTTCTAAACCCATCACAGCGATGTCAAGTTTTGGCACACCACTGTAAAAAGAAAGTTAAAACTTTGGCTCACACCCTATTTTTGATAACAAGCATGGGTAAAGCATTATCTGATGGCTGAAACCCCCAGGGGGTCTGCTCTACTTTGGTTAGTTATCAAAAATAGAAGAGATCCAATAATTTAAAGAAAATGGTGTTGGGGCCTTCCATTTTTGGTAATCAGGCATGTTAAAGCTGACAGGTTGGGGTTGGAATTATCAGGGTGGAAAGAGTTATGGATATTGGCCCCTCCCAGCCTAACTACATTACCCTGCGGCAGCTCCAGAATTCTGGTGCTTACCCAGCTCATGCCAATTGCCCTGATGTGGTGGCAATCGGAGTGGTGTATTAGGTTGATGACAGCTGTGATTTGTCAAAGTAGGTTAGTAATGGGGAGGGATCTATGTGAAACCTCTTTTACTAACGTATAAGTCAAAGAAAATAAATACACTGAAAAATCCTTTATTTGAAATAAAAAAAATTTGCACCCCCTCTTTCACCCATTTATATTTACCCTCAAAACACCCCTACAGGTCTGAGAAAATCCACACGATGTCCGACAAGATCCCGGATCTACATCTAGAAGCTGCAGTAATGGAAAATGCAGCTTGCGGGACACATTGACAGCAATGGATGACTGTCAGTTGTGTGAAGTGGTGATGTCACTGAGTTACCTAGTGTTCATAGCCAAAGTGTCAGTGTTCCAGGTTTTCCGGCCTGCCGTTTGACCATTTTGCCCTCAGTCAGCATGGAGATCATTGTTTTGTTTGCCCTTCTTCCTGTCTCGTTTACATAAAGACCTGGCTCAGGTGAGCATTCATTGCTTGAGTATACTGCTTCCCTGGTTGCTCCTGCTCACCTGTTCTCCTTATTCCACTCACTTCTCTGGAGCTCTGTGAGATCCTGGTTCACCTTACAGCTTCCTGCATCGTGCTTCTGGTGCCGCTGCTTCTACCTTCAGGCTCGGACATTCAAGTGTGTAAGCAACTACTCGGTCTTACTCTATGTACTGTGTGCTTTTGGAATTTGTGTTACTTTATCTCCTTGGAACTTTGTTTGGACTTGTTACCTCGGTCATCCGGGTGTGGGGACCTTTTTCCACGGACTATATCTTCCGGTCATTCCAGTACCAGGACCCGTGCTACGGACTGCAGGCATCCGGTTTTGCTTGCTTTGGACTATTGGTTTTTTGGACTGTTTCCTTAAAGGACTGTGCTCAACGATATATATATATATTTGGGGTCGTGTTATGTTATGTGCTTTGGCTGTGTACTGCATTCACATTGTTTTGCTGTGTATATATAAATACCTTGCACCTAAGAACCCGTCTCTGCTCTTCATTGCCCTTAAGCGATCAGACTCCTCAAACCCTATACAATAGTATTACACAAAGGCTTCCAAGCTGCCATCAGTGAACTAAGTTGAACTCGCTGCCAGATTACAAGATATGGCTGCAATGCTGTCTAGCAATCTATCAGTGGGATAAAATAAGTTCTCACCGTGGGAACTTATAGCTGTGAACTTAGTTGATCCCACTGCCTGATTGCCAGATTGTGGGACATGGCACCACTCAATGGAATGGGAACAGCATGTGGAAGACACTTGGATAAAGTTCTCACCCCCAGGATACTGCTAGAAACTAACTAAATAAACAATGCAAAAAGAATTACGTGGGGTCCTCCCTAATTTTGATGACCAGCCAAGGTAAAGCAAAAAACATGGGTCTGGTATTATGAGGCTGTAACGGCCATTGGTATTTGGTCCTCGAACCTAAAAATTGTACGCAGCTACCCCAGAATTGTCGAATTACATTAGAGGTGCCATTTCTTACGCTTCATCCCATCTCTTCCCAATTGCCCTGGAGTGGTGGCAATCAGGGTAATAATGTTTGGGATCAAGCCCAGGGGCTAGTAATGGAGAGGTGTCTATCAGACATTGCCATTACTAATCCAATAATAAAAAAGTAACACACACACAGGGAAAAAATACTTTATTTGAATAAAAATGCCCCACAGTATACCTTGTTTACCAATTTATTTTTAAAAATGTTCCCGGAAAGCTCCTTTGCCATAGTCCATATTCCATGAATGCAACTCTGGCAACTCTGAAGAGCAGTTAAATACAACTAATTACAGGTCCCATCAGAGCTGCCCCCTCATTGGTGCGATATGCACAATAAGGCGATGCGATGAGAGGTGTCATCAGTACCCAGCACCTGTGAATGAATACCTATACTGCTATTCACAGTCACCAGAGTTGCATTCATGGAGCATTGGCAATGATGGATGAGCTTCATTGGAACAGTTTTAAAAGTACACTTGTGAGCAAGGAGAGTGTGGGAGGGTGATTATCCAAATAAACTATTTTTTCCTGTGTGTGCGATTTTTTTTCTCTTTATAACTTTTGGTTAGTAATGGAGATGTCTGATTGATACCTATCCATTACTAACCCCTGAGCTTGATGCCAGCTGACATTACACAGCTGACATCAACCCCAAAATTATTACCTTGATTGCCATCGCATCAGGGCAATCAGGAAGAGCTGGACAAAGCTCAAGAATTGATGCATCTAATGGGACTCACTAATTCTGGGGGTGGCTTTAAAATTTCAGCACTGGACAGCGGCAGCAACTGCGCAGTGCTGAATCCGGGAAAAACAGAATTGGAGGGCATATTTACCCTGCAGTTCTGTTCTGTCCGGAGCTGTCAGGCTGTGTCCAGTGCATCCAGCAAAACACCGGACACAGCCTGACATCAAGAAACCGTGTGGTGAAGCCGGCCTTAGATGTTAAAATACAGGATATTTGCCAAATGGAGAAGAGTTGTGAGGAAGAGAGCCAGGCAACCATGGTGTGATTTGCAATCTCTGTTAGAGGCGCCTGTCGGAGCCTCTCTGTGTGATGTAACTGGTAGTGGCTGAAGAGAGCTCAGTGGGTGAACAGTGCCCAGGCCTCTGAGCGGTCAATGATCTGAACATTGTCTGCCTATGGCTAGAGTTGAGTGAAGCTGTGTGAAGCAGTGGAGGTTAAGAGAAAGAGGGATCACAACCAGTCTGCCGTGAAGACAGAGCTTCTGAGCGTGGTCTATGGGGCAACAGTGTGTGAACGTGGCCCAAGCCTACAGTAAACAATATGACAGTCTGTAAACTGTGTGTACACTGACTGAAGACGGTGAATAGATTCTGTGAGGATCCACCGATATACCGGCAAATGCTCAACTGAGACGTGTGTGAAACTCCGTTGCGACATATAGACAGTAGTGTACCTTGATATTTACAGGATTACCCATGAGTGAGATAAATGGACTGTATACCGTAAATGGATATTTGTGTTCCTTAAAGCCAAGGATAGCTTATGTTTTAATATTCGTTGTGTTAATTTATGGAATAAATGAAGAAACCGGAGGAATTTATATGGAGAATCATGTCCTGTGGCTACCTCTATGACCAGTCAGTGAGTGAGTATCCCTTTTGTATAGAGTGAACTGTCTCAAAGTGTACAACCTACATGCCTGCTCAAATCTAAGCCTCCCTCCTACATCAATTCTCCCTGCACTGCAGTGTGCACAGTTTCGCCTCCCGTTTCTTAAAAAAATCTTGTTGATGCTATGCAACCAGCCAATCACAGTAAAGCCTTTAGCCAGCATTGATATAGCATTACTATATATGGCATGAAAACCCCGCATGTTGATTGGCTGCCTAACAAACATGCAGGACAGTGACTCGATCATGGTGCTCGAGCAATCACGATGCTTGATCAACTAACTAGCATACCCGAGTACCCCAATGCTCATTTGAGTATCAAGCAGTGGTGTGCTCCCTTTCCCCTTATTTCTTATTCTTTTGCATATTCACCTTGCTTTAAATGTTTTAGATCCCCAAACAAATTTGAGTATTAGACAAATATAATACAAGTAAGCACAAAATTCAGTTTATAAATGAAGGCTTTAATTTTAAAGTGAAAGAGAAATCCAAACCTACAGGGCCCTGAGTGAAAAAGTGTTTGCCTCATAAACCTAATAACTGGTTGTTCCACCTTTAGCAGCAGAAACTGCAATTAAGTGTTTGTGATAACGGGCAATTAGTCTTGACAATGCTCTGGAGAAATTTTAGCCTCCCATCTTTGCCGAATTGTTGTAATTCAGCCACACTGGAGGATTTCCAAACATGAACCGCATTTGTAAGGTCACAACATCTCAATCAGATCAAGGTCAGGACTTTGACTAGGCCACTCCAAAGGCTTCATTTTGTTTTTGTTAAGCCATTCAGAGGTGGATTTGCTCATGTGTTTTGGATTATTGTCCTTCTGCATAACCCAAGTTCCCTACAGCTTGAAGTCAGGAACACATGGCCAGACATTCTCCTTCAGGATTTTTTGGTGACAGCAGAATTCATGGTTCCATTTACCACAACAAGTCTTAGAGGTGAAGCAGCAAAACAGCCCCAGACCATCACACGACCTCCACCATATTTTACTGTTAGTATGATGTTTCTTTTCTGAAATGCTGTGTTACTTTTACGCCAGATATAATGGGACATACACCTTCACAAAAGTTCAACTTTTATCTTGTCACTCCATAGAGTAATCTGCCAATATTTTGGGGATCATCAAGATATTCAAGATGCAAAACTGAGACAACCTTTTATTTTCTTGTTGCTCAGCAGGGGTTTTCGTCTTGGATCTCTGACATGCAGCCTTTTTCTCCAGTCTCGTTCTTATTGTGGAATCATAAACACTGAACTTAACAGGGCAAGTGAGGCCTGCAGATCTTTGGATGTTCTTGTGGGGTCTTTTGTTACCTCTTGGATGAGTCGTCACTGTGCTCTTTGGGTAGTACTTGGTCAGCCGGCCACTGCTGTAATGGTCTTCCACTGTTCCATGTTTTTGCCATTTGTAAATAATGGCTCTCACTGTGGTTCGCTTTAGTCCCAAAGCTCTAGAGATGGCTTTATAACGTTTTCCAGGCTGATAGATTTCATTTATGTTTTCTTATTTGTTCCTGAATTTCTTTGAATCACAGCATGATGTCTACCTTTTGGGAAGCTTTTGGTCTACTTCACTTTGTCAGGCAGGTCCTATTTAATTTGATTTCTTGATTGAGAACAGGTGTGGCAGTAATCAGGACTTGGTGTGGCCAGGGAAATTGAACTCAGCTTCTCATAAATTAACTGTTGTTTATCACATCTATGTTTTAAGAGGGGGCAATCACTTTTTCACATGTGTCCATGTAGGTTTGGATTTCTTTTCCCCTTTATAATAAAAAACTTAATTTATAAACTGCATTTTGTGTTTTCTTGTTTTATCAAATGTCTTAATTTTTTTGTTGAGCTGAAACATTTAATTGACAAACATGCAAAAGAAAAAGAAATCAGGAAGGGGCAAAAATGTTTTTCACAGTACTGTATGTGTATATATGTTTATATTATGTGTGTAATAAAGGTTTGACATAAAATTAAACCACAGTAACTGATTTCACTGTTGGATAGTTTTTTGGTGTTCAGAGATGTCCGGGAATATTCCAATTACAGCACTTCATTGCTTCCAGTTGTAAAGACACTACAGAATTGACTAACGATTATTGGATGAGGCAAAGACTGCTTTCGCTACTAGGCCAGTTATTGGACACTTTTCCATAGTATATACACACCCAATTTCAACGCATGGAATATTGTGATGCTAGTCACTATGTACAGGAAGGATGTGACATAGTCTCTACTTACAACTAGTGCAAACAGCAGGGAGGTCAGGTAATTTGGGGTCAGGTTCCAGGAGGGTTCATAGTATATTGAGAGATTAGACAGAGGTGTAGTCAAGTAACAGTCCAAGGTCAGGTTTCCAGGAAAGCACAAAGAGAAATTGGTTAGTCAATTGAGCTATAGTCTTGTCATGTTCCAGGGTGAAAATACCAGGAGATCAGATGAAATACAGATCAAGTACAGGGAGCAGACAGAAGAGTAAGCAGGCAACAATTTGGAGTCAGATAACAATGATCAGAAACTAGACATACACTGTAGTGCTGGCTAAACACCACTCAAATAGAGGGTACGACTGGCAGGATTCTGGGAGAGGCTGCTCAGTAAAGTAGCAGAGCAATCACAGGGTAGATGGAACATCTGTGCAACCAAACACCGCCCAAAACCAGCATGTGCTGTCAACCAACTACTGACAGCTCAGCACAGCAGATAGCAAGCACAGCAATATCTTTTATTACATACTAGGTGCACTGTGTGGGAAAATAGTGACAAATATATAGCATATGACAAAAGTGAATACACCCTTCACAGTTTTGTAAATATTTTAGTACATCTTTTCATAGGACAATACTGAAGATCTGACACTTATACAATGTAAATTAGTCAGTGTACGGCTTGTATAACAGTGTAAATTTGGTGCCTTCTAAATAATGCAACACACAGCCATTAATGTCTAAAACGCGGGCAACAAAAGTAGATGCAGAAAGAATATATTAATTACCAAATTTTTTATATAAAATTAAAGAATCTTTATTGAAACTCAAAAATGGTCAGAAACCGATTCACAATTACAGTCAAAAATGTCAAATCTTAAAAATTACATCTCCGGAAAACACAGCCATATACAGGACATATATCACACTGTCCCTCAATAACTGGACCCTACCTTAGAGGCCTGTCTAATCTCAAAAAACGAGATGGAATTTATGACTCAAAAGGATCCAGTAATACCAAGCTTTTATGCCCTTCATAAAATCCACAAGGTCTAAACCCTTTAAAAGGTAGACCTATTGTGGCCGGCATTAATTTTATTACTCAAAATGCTGGTATATATCTAGACAAAATCATGAGACCCTTTGTGATGCCTTGCCTTCATACATAAGGGATACTAACGATCTAGTAGCAAAATTGGACAGGTTGTTAGTGGATGACACCACTCTTTTTGCGTCTATAGACGTTGAGTCTTTGTACAGTTCTATCCATCATGAATTGGGTTTGAATGCAGTTAAGTATTTCCTTAGGGCAAGAGGAAATCATTTGGAACTTCATGATCTCTTTGTTCTCGAGTTGCTCAACTTCATTCTGACACACAACTATTTTCTTTTTTCGGGGACATTCTACCACCAGCTCAGGGGCACCGCGATGGGGAGTTCAGCAGCCCCATCATATGCAAATCTGCTCCTGGGCTGGTGGGAGGATGTATGTGTGTTCACTGAACCATCCCATGCCTGGACCCAGAATAGTCAGGATCTCTATTAACCCCTTCACTGCTGCTCCCTACACAGCTCCCTTGCCTTTTCCCTGTTATCACATTGCACTGCTCTCCATCAGATGTCGGCCATGCCCACACAGAAAAAAAATGCAGTTTTTAAAAGAGCACAGAAAAGTGTGAAAAACTAAGTCATATGGCACGAAAAAGCATTATCTATCTTAGCTGCTATGTGACCCATCATCAACAACCAGTGCAGTATAGTGTTTTTTTTTTTAATGAAATGACATTTACACTTTAAAAGAACAAATTTATAATGTCTTGACTACTGGCTTTCTTCTTTGCTGGATATTTTTTCCTACATTGCATTTGCTATACAGCCCTGGCCAGGGCTTATCTGTGATGACTTCAGAAGCCGATCTACGAGGGGTGAAATGGTGAGCTGACAAATTGCTCTTTTTCCTACTATATTTTGTAGTATGGTATCCTATAGAAAAAGTGGATTTTGAAAAGTAACCAAAGCTCATCTGACAATTCTTCTGGGGGTGTACTCATTTATGCTGAACACTGCATATAGGTATACATTATTATGAAGTTAGAATTTTTGCTTCATATCTCTGAGAGAAGAAGAACTGGAGAAAGACCTATCAGGTCCACCACTTGAGCACCACATTGGCTTTTCATCTGTAGCCATGCCTGGATTTCATTCTCATTATAATCTGACCCTCCCATGAGGATCTGCTCTGGAGGAGTTTGTCCAATGCTCACAGTCTTACAGTAATATGGTAAGTTATTCATTTGATACGTTCATTGGACTTTTCATATAATGATATTATCCAATGTATGTGATTCATTCTAGTCTTCAAGGTCTTTACTTTCCAGCTTCTTAATTAATGAGGAGTGATGAGTTTTTAGGCTCTGGTAGACCTTCTCCTTGTCCTCGTTACCGAAGCCCCTCATGCAGACATAAAGGTTCCTGATCTGTTCTGCATTGATTTTTTGGCTCTTCACAGTGTCATAATCTTCGATTTTCAATAGTTGTAGATGAAGGAGATCATCTAGAACTGTTTTTATGTCTATGCTGCTGTTGATCAGATCTGCTCGACGTCTGTCCAAAAAATGATCACTTTGTGCCTGGTGAGGTCTGGAGTGTCCTGTAATGAGAAATGATCTATTATCACCATTGACCACTTTTAACAACTGTGTTGCAACAACCTAAAATATTAATTCATATATTTGCACCCAACCTACTGCAGATCTGTCTCTCAACCAAACAGACTCATGGTCATACTAGTTATTAGAAAATAATCTATTCTGACACATTGGATAACTGGTAATACGGCATGTGAAATAAGTATTTAAGCAATTTTCTAAGTTAATCTATTACTAAAGGTGCTAATGACATAACTTTCTCACCAGATGTTGGTAACATCCCAACCAATCAACACAGACAAAGAAATCAAATAATAGATTTCCACAAATGAAGTTAATGTGTAATAATGAGCAATGACAAAGAAAAAAGTATTGAACGCATACAGAAAAAGAGGTACAAAAAGCCCTGGAAAGTCCTGACACCGGCTGAAATCAATCCTGCCACAGTGATAATAATATCAGCTGTTTTAACTGATGGCCGATAAAAAGATGTCTTTTACCAAGGAGACACACAAGAAACATCTCATGATGGGTAAAACTAGTGAGCTGTGTATTGTTGCAAAACATACTGATGGCATTACAGAAGAATTTCTAATCTCCTAAAGGTTCCAGTGAGCTCTGTTGAAACCATAATCTGGGAGTGGAAAGGACATAATTTCACCATAACCTGGCCATGACCAGGTGCTCCCTGTAAGATTTCATACAGAGGAGTGAAAAGAATTATTATAAGAGTTATCCAAAAGCCGAGGGCACCTGCGGAGCAACAGAAAGACCTGGAATCAGCAGGGACAATTGTTTCATAGAAAACAATAAGTAATACACTCGCCTCCATTGCCTGTACGCACCCTTCTGTGCGCACTCTCCTGTATACATGCTCTTGTTTGAACGCTCCTGAACTATATAATCTGGTCACACGAGACCAAGATTGAACTCTTTGGATGCCATAATACATACAATGATTGGAGGCCAAAAGGCAATCATCCTCAAAACAGCATCAGTGAAATGTGGAGGTGGAAACATCATGGTGTGGGACTATATTTTTGCACTGGCAAGTTTCAGATAATTGAAGGAACAATGGATGGACAAATGTACAGAGATATTCTTAATAAACATCTGCTGCCTTCTACCAGGATGATGAAGATGAAACACGGGTGGACATTTCACAAGACAATCACACAGACAAGAGAGAGAAAATAAATCTGCTGGAATGTCCGAGCCGATTACCGGAGCTGAATCCAATAGAAAATATCTGGAAGGATGTAAAGCTCCGAGATCATAGAAGGATCCACAGGATCTGCAGGAGATGAAGAGTGTTTGTGTGGAAGAATGGCCCAAAATCCACCTGAGCAATGCAGGGACCAGTGTCTCTATAGAGGAGGCATCTGCAGCTTTATCACCAAAAAAGACCAAAGTATTAAATACCCTGAAGTAACGTGTTCAATACTTTTTCCTTGTGTTTTTTTCTCAGTATTACACATAATTTATGGACATCTATGGTGATTTCTTTGTCTGTGTGAATTGGATGCGTTGTTACCGACATCTGGGTAGATATTCACGTCAATAGCGACTATAGAAATATATTTACTTACAAAATTGGTGACATGTTCAATACTTATCTCACCTGCTGTATATTCTAATTTCCCTTAGCCTCTACCGATTACAAATTTTCCATTTTGGTATGAAAACAATCTGTTACAAAAACTAAACAAGGGAAGAGTTTTCCTATTATATCAATGACCAGTGATAAGCAAGCAGTCCTATAAAAAACATGTTAACAACATCCAATCACATTGCTGCTTCAAGCAGAGGCAACGTTCCTTTATCCATTTGGTTAGAAGAAATTGTTTTGGTACCGTGTTAGCCTGTTGAGACGTCTCGAGAGCTCGCTGCCTTGTAACATCACTTATTTTATTTTTGTTAGACATTAATTGTTATCTTGTTTCTCCCACTGAGAGCAATCAACATTTTAATTATCCATACATATTAGGCAGATGTAAGTTGATCAAAACATTTCCCTGGGGAACAATCATTCTGCAGACACAGCCATCTGTTTGGTGGCCATTACAGTAATTGATTTTAACACTATATATTAAATTACAAAATATATATTAAATTAAATGATTATTGTTGACTAGATGGTGGCCCGATTCTAAAGAATCGGGTAGTCTAGAATCCATATATAGTTTATTTACTAATAGTTACGGGAGTGCGGTGAAATGAATTGTGTGTATACAGGAGGCTTTGTAGGTAGCAGAGTATACGGTAGCTCAGTGGTTAGCAGCGAGTGCGGTGGCTCAGTGGTTAGCAGTGAGTGCAGTGAAAGAGGTCAGCGCAGTGCCGTGGGGTGAGTGGTCAGCGCAGTGCCGTGGCAGAGTGGTCAGCGCAGTGCAGTGGGCAGAGTGGTCAGCGCAGTGCCGTGGGCAGAGTGGTCAGCGCAGCGCCGTGGGCAGAGTGGTCAGTGCAGTGCAGTGGGCAGAGTGGTCAGCGCAGTGCCGTGGGCAGAGTGGTCAGCGCAGCGCCGTGGGCAGAGTGGTCAGCGCAGCGCCGTGGGCAGAGGGGTCAGCGCAGCGCCGTGGGCAAAGTGGTCAGCGCAGCGCCGTGGGCAGAGTGGTCAGCGCAGTGCTGTGGGCAGAGTGGTCAGCGCAGTGCTGTGGGCAGAGTGGTGAACGCAGTGCCGTGGGCAGAGTGGTCAGCGCAGTGCCATAGGCAGAGTGGTGAGCGCAGCGCCGTGGGCAGTGGTGAGTGCAGTGCCGTGGGCAGAGTGGTCAGCGCAGTGCCGTGGGCAGAGTGGTGAGCGCAGTGCCATGGGCAGAGTGGTCAGCGCACACACACATACACACATACACACACATACACACACACTCCGCTATACTTACCACCGGCCCTGCGTCTTCCCCGCCACCTGGATCCTCAGTCGACATGTCATCGCCCCCGGACAACTGGATCCAATATGGCGTGCGGGAAGTCTCGCGAGACTTTCCGGACGCCATCTTGGACAAAGTATGTCGCCGCCTCCGGACGACTGGGTCCAATATGGCGTCCGGGAAGTCTCGCGAGACATCCCGGACACCATATTGGATCCACTAGTTCGGGGGCGAAGCACATGTCGACTGAAGATCCAGGCGGCGGACGCAGGGCCTGTGGTAAGTATAGGTGTGTGTGTGTGTGTGTACAAAGTGACGGAAGTGCGGACAAAGTGACGGAAGTGCCTTCGGCTTTTATTATTGTTGATCATTCAAACACAGATGATGTTTCTTCCGGAGATTGATGGCTTGCTATTATTCAGATATACTGTAGCAATTGTTCAATGGGTTATTTCACTTTATACACATTTCTTATGTATTATCTTTAGGCCAATGTAGATGATCACATTAAACAAGGCTACATATAAAACATGGTTAGTGTCTATTAGTGATGAGAGAGCACACCATGCTCGAGTGCTTCGTACTCGTAATGAGCAGTTGGATGCTCAGATGGGCTCAACTTAAAGGGAACCTGTCACCAGGTTTTTGCAACCTAATCTGAGAATAACATAATATAGGACGCGAGATCCTGATTCCAGCGATGTGTCTGCTCAATGTAGTTTTGATAAAATCACTGTTTAATCAGCTGGAGATTATCATTATCAGTCTCCTTGTCCTGCTGCCAGATAGTCCAGCATATTCACAGACTGCTAAATCTGCAGCAGAGAAAACACTAATTTTATCAAAATGACAGCAAGCAGCTCAGTAAGTGACACATCGCTGGAATCAGGGTCTCTGTTTCTACATTATGCTGCTCTCAGGTGGGATGGCAGAAACCTGTTGACGGGTTCCCTTTAAGTGCTGGATAGAACAGATTTCAATTAAGAACTTGAGCATTTTTCTAAAAAATCTTCCAGAAAACATCTAAAGTTTCCCATTGACTTCAATTATATTCGGTGCTTGAGTTACGCTCACCTGAGTGTCCAACTGCTCATTTCGAAAACCGGGTGTCACCAGGGTCTCCTGTACTTGGAACACTTGTGGCAGGTTTAGGATTTGAGTCTCACTTTGTCTTGTGAGACTCTAGATTTTAAACATAGTTGCTTTCTTTTGGTGCGGTGAGAGTTTATAACATTTTTCTTGCTGGAATTTTCTGGGTCAGGTGATAATAATGTAATAATAATAAATCGTTATTTATATAGCGCCAACATATTCAGCAGTGCTTTATAATACAGTGGTTTGTATACAAACAGTAATATACAACACAATAAGTAAAGTAGAGAATCAATGTAAAAATCCAATACACTAAGCAGAGAATCAATGTAAAATTACAATAATTAAAGCAGAGAAACAATGTAAAAAATATACTACAGTAATTACAACAAAATAAGCAGAGAATCAGTGTAAAAAGTACAATACAATAATTAAAGCACAAATAAAGGTGACCCTGCTCAAAAGAGCTTACAATCTACAAGGGGATTGGGGTTACACAAAGTACAGGGGCTTATTACACTGATGGTCCAGGCATCTTGAGGAAATGGGGGATAGAAATAAAGTTACATGAATGGTTACCAGACAATGTGTGTAGAGCTTTTGGGTTTGGTGGTTTGAAGAAGAGTTTTATGTCGAGAGAGATAGTGAATGGGCTATATACAGTACAGAGGACTTCAAATAAGGGAGCATAGGCTGCCTTAAAAAGATGTGTTTTTAGGGAGTGTCTCAAGCTATGTAAGTTGTGGATAGTCCTAATTTCTTGGGGTAGAGCATTCCAGAGAATTGGTGCAGCTCGGGAGAAGTCTTGGAGCCGGGAGTGGGAGGATCGGATTAGTGCAGATGTTAGTCGAAGGTCATTTGTAGAACGTAGAGAACAGGTGGGATGATAGACAGAGATGAGGGAAGAGAGGTAGTGGGGTGCTGCATTGTGAAGAGCTTTGTGGGTGAGAACAAGCAGTTTGAACTTGATCCTGTAGTGTATAGGCAGCCAGTGCAATGACTGGCATAGAGCAAAAGCGTCCGAGTAGCGGTTAGCTAAATAGGTGATCCTGGCTGCTGCATCAAGGATGGACTGGAGAGGGGAGAGTCTAGAGAAGGGGATGCTGATTAATAGAGACTTACAATAATCAAGATGGATTAGGTCCATGGTGATGATTTTTGTTGTTTCCATGGTGAGAAAGGGGCAGATTTTAGAGATGTTCTTCAGGTGCAAGTGGCAAGAGCGGGCGAGAGATTGTATATAGGAGGTGAAGGAGAGATCAGTGTCAAGCACGACACCCAGACAGTGAGCCTGCTGCCTAGGCGTTATCGTGGTGCCGCACACCGAGAGAGATGTCAGATTTAGGGAGGTTAGTGGAGGGCGGGAACAGAAGAAGTTCAGTTTTGGAAAGGTTGAGTTTCAGATAGAGAGTGGACATGATATTGGAAACTGCGATTAGACAGTCATTGCTGTTCTTTATTAGAGCAGGGGTAAGGTCAGGGGAAGAAGTGTATAGTTGTGTGTCATCAGCATAAAGATGGTGCTGGAAGCCAAATCTGCTGATGATCTGTTCAATCGGGGCTGTGTAGAGAGAGAAGAGATCCAAGGACTGAACCCTGAGGGACCCCAATAGTGAGGGGAAGAGGGGGGGGGAAGTGGAGCTGGTAGGTGATGCTGGTTTATGACCACACCCATTCCCTAGAAATAGTTACATGATCCATCATCTCATGCCGGTAATAGAACGTCTCTATGCTGACCATCATGAAGTCATGAAGTCTCTGTTTTTATTAGTTTTTTTCACATACATAGTAAAAGAGGAACACAGCAAACATTAGGAAATTAGCTTAAGTAAGAACAATTTAAGGAATACAAACAGGGGGAAAGATTAATGGAGCAGTTACATGTAAGAGAAGATTGATTATAGAAAGTCAGTGTCACATATCACATCAAAAATGTATTTCCTGAAAGATAATGATTTGTCATACAGAATACTGTTGGTAGGATAACTAGCAACCTGATTCTAAGGTCAATTAGTCTCTCACAGGCATTAATTGGAAGTATAAGTATATAAGTACTTGTCCAAGGCTCCCATCTCAAGTTGTATTTCCTGAACTCTTTATTTCTCAAGGTGAGGTTAAATTCGTATGTATTATGAAGAGTGATTCTATCTGCGATATCAGGTATTGTAGGTGGAAAGGGCTGTCTCCATCCTGAAGCAATAAGTATTATGGCTGATAAAAGGATCTGGCAAATTGTATGTCTGTATTTGATGGGAAAGTCATCACAACCTAAGGGTCCCATCACACTTGGCGACGTTCCAGCGATCCCGACAACGATACGACCTGGTAGGGATCGCTGGAACGTCGCTACGTGGTCGCTGGTGAGATATCAAACAGTCAGATCTCACCAGCGATGCAGCAATGATACAGCGACCCGTATAATAACCTCGGCGGTCGTTGGGACCCTGTCAGACAGCAGCTAGTCTGACGACTCAGACCCAGGGCCGGCATCAGCACCCGGTGCACCCAGGCAGGTGCCGGGGCCCGGACTGCTTGGAGAGGGCCCACTGGGCTCCTGAGGGCTAGGGTCACACTTGCGTTGTCCCGAGCCTGACGCAAGTATTTTCCGCTGCAGCGCAGAGCGTTTAATGCTATGCACTACCAGACGAAAGAGCCCATCAGAAAGATGTAAAACAAAAATAAAAAATAAAGGGGTTTATCAGGATTTAGATAGAATTATGTATTCTAAGGAAAACCATGAAGATCAGATGTGTGGGAATCAGGGCTGTGAGGTCAGTAAGCCAAACCTCTGACTCGTCAATTTCCTTGAATCCGACTCCACCACTCCCTTTAAGGCCTGTGTCACACAACCGTGACACCATGGACGTATGAGACAAGGCTGTTTGTGGGTGAGGCATGTAGCCGTGTGTCACGGATGTGTGACACGTGTGATGTCCATGTGCGATCTGTGGATAGCACATGGACAGCCAGTCCTCACATACTCACCTCCCTCCAGTGCCGCTGCTCCTCTCACTTCCGGTCCGCTGTCAGGCTGTGAATTGAATATTCATGAGCCTAATGAGCGGCCGTGGAAGAGAGAGGAGCTGTCAGTGCTGGAGGGAGGAGAGAGGAGCTGTCAGCGCTGGAGGGAATAGAGAGGAGCTGTCAGCGCTGGAGGGAGGAGAGAGGAGCTGTCAGCGCTGGAGGGAGGGGAGAGGAGCTGTAAGCGCTGGAGGGAGGAGAGAGGAGCTGTCAGTGCTGGAGGGAGGAGAGAGGAGCTGTCAGCACTGGAGGGAGGAGAGAGGAGCTGTCAGCGCTGGAGGGAGGAGAGAGGAGCTGTCAGCGCTGGAGGGAGGAGAGAAGAGCTGTCAGTGCTGGAGGGAAGTGAGAGGAGCTGTCAGTGCTGGAGGGAGGGGAGAGGAGCTGTCAGCGCTGGAGGGAAGTGAGAGGAGCTGTCAGCGCTGGAGGGAGGAGAGAGGAGCTGTCAGTGCTGGAGGGAAATGACAGGAGCTGTCAGTGCTGGAGGGAGGGGAGAGGAGCTGTCAGCGCTGGAGGAAAGTGAGAGGAGCTGTCAGTGCTGGAGGGAGGGGAGAGGAGCTGTCAGTGCTGGAGGGAGGGGAGAGGAGCTGTCAGCGCTGGAGGGAGGAGAGAGGAGCTGTCAGCGCTAGAGGGAGGAGAGAGGAGCTGTCAGCGCTGGAGGGAAGCGAGAGGAGCTGTCAGCGCTGGAGGGAGGAGAGAGGAGCTGACAGTGCTGGAGGGAGGAGAGAGGAGCTGTCAGCGCTGGAGAGAGGAGAGAGGAGCTGTCAGCGCTGGAGGGAGGAGAGAGGAGCTGTCAGTGCTGGAGGGAGGGGAGAGGAGCTGTCAGCGCTGGAGGGAGGAGAGAGGAGCTGTCAGCGCTGGAGTGGGGAGAGAGGAGCTGTCAGCGCTGGAGGGAGGAGAGAGGAGCTGACAGTGCTGGAGGGAGGGGAGAGAGGAGCTGTCAGTGCTGGAGGGGGGAGAGAGGAGCTGTCAGCGCTGGAGGGAGGGGAGAGGAGCTGTCAGCGCTGGAGGGAGAGAGAGAGGAGCTGTCAGCGCTGGAGGGAGGAGAGAGGAGCTGTCAGCGCTGGAGGGAGGAGAGAGGAGCTGTCAGCGCTGGAGGGAGGAGAGAGGAGCTGTCAGTGCTGGAGGGAGGAGAGAGGAGCTGTCAGCGCTGGAGGGAGGAGAGAGGAGCTGTCAGCGCTGGAGGGAGGAGAGAGGAGCTGTCAGCGCTGGAGGGAGGAGAGAGGAGCTGTCAGCGCTGGAGGGAGGAGAGAGGAGCTGTCAGCGCTGGAGGGAGGAGAGAGGAGCTGTCAGTGCTGGAGGGAGGAGAGAGGAGCTGTCAGCGCTGGAGGGAGGGGAGGAGCTGTCAGCGCTGGAGGGAGGAGAGAGGAGCTGTCAGTGCTGGAGGGAGGAGAGAGGAGCTGTCAGTGCTGGAGGGAGGAGAGAGGAGCTGTCAGTGCTGGAGGGAGGGGAGAGGAGCTGTCAGTGCTGGAGGGAGGGGAGAGGAGCTGTCAGCGCTGGAGGGAGGAGAGAGGAGCTGTCAGCGCTGGAGGGAGGAGAGAGGAGCTGTCAGTGCTGGAGGGAGGGGAGAGGAGCTGTCAGCGCTGGAGGGAGGAGAGAGGAGCTGTCAGCGCTGGAGGGAGGAGAGAGGAGCTGTCAGTGCTGGAGGGAGGGGAGAGGAGCTGTCAGCGCTGGAGGGAGGAGAGAGGAGCTGTCAGCGCTGGAGGGAGGAGAGAGGAGCTGTCAGCGCTGGAGGGAGGAGAGAGGAGCTGTCAGTGCTGGAGGGAGGAGAGAGGAGCTGTCAGCGCTGGAGGGAGGGGAGGAGCTGTCAGTGCTGGAGGGAGGAGAGAGGAGCTGTCAGTGCTGGAGGGAGGGGAGAGGAGCTGTCAGCGCTGGAGGGAGGAGAGAGGAGCTGTCAGTGCTGGAGGGAGGGGAGAGGAGCTGTCAGCGCTGGAGGGAGGAGAGAGGAGCTGTCAGCGCTGGAGGGAGGAGAGAGGAGCTGTCAGTCCTGGAGGGAGGAGAGAGGAGCTGTCAGCGCTGGAGGGAGGAGAGGAGAGCTGTCAGTGCTGGAGGGAGGAGAGGGGAGCTGTCAGCGCTGGAGGGAGGAGAGAGGAGCTGTCAGCGCTGGAGGGAGGAGAGAGGAGCTGTCAGTGCTGGAGGGAAGTGAGAGGAGCTGTCAGCGCTGGAGGGAGGAGAGAGGAGCTGTCAGTGCTGGAGGGAGGAGAGAGGAGCTGTCAGCGCTGGAGGGAGGTGAGAGGAGCTGTCAGTGCTGGAGGGAGGAGAGAGGAGCTGTCAGCGCTGGAGGGAGGAGAGAGGAGCTGTCAGCGCTGGAAGGAGGAGAGAGGAGCTGTCAGCGCTGGAGGGAGGTGAGAGGAGCTGTCAGTGCTGGAGGGAGGAGAGAGGAGCTGTCAGTGCTGGAGGGAGGGGAGGAGGACATTCTTTATTTTAAAGTTTTTGACTTTCGTCGGTGCACACGGATGTTACACGGATGTTACACGGATGTTACACGGATGACATCTGTGTGCATGGACGATGCAGGGCAATAGCGGTCTGTGCTTCCGCATAGAAATGGACTATGTGCAGCACACGGACACACATCTGCTCCACACGGCGACACAGTCCGTGCGGAAATACTGACATGTGAATGAGGCCCTACATTAAGGGATAAATGATGGAGAATGGGAACAGCAGCTTTTATCATTATCATCTAACATATACTGACCTCAGATTGTGTCACCACTTCCGTCCGGACATCCGGGAATCCCACAATGCACCGCGCCGCGCCATGTTAGCACAGGGATGAGTGTGGTGATATGGCGCAGGCTGACACTGCACACAGTACACACACCGCCCGCACACCCCCGCAACCGGCACCACCAAGACCCCCCACACCGCATAAGACCCCCCGCACCGTCTCCGGACACCTCCACCGCGAATACCGGCCTGACAAAGCCTGCAGTGAGGTCAGTCATGTGACTGATCACATGACTCTGACATCACCACAGGTCCTGTCAGCACAGAGCAGCCAGGTACTCTCTACACTCAGCCCGAACTGACTCCTCCACAGCTCACACTCCCCCCACAGCTCACACTCCCCCACAGCTCACACTCACTTCCCCACAGCTCACACTCACTCCCCACAGCTCACACTCACTCCCCACAGCTCACACTCAGTCCCCCACAGCTCACACTCACTTCCCCACAGCTTACACTCACTTCCCCACAGCCCACACTCACTGCCCCACAGCTCACACTCACTGCCCCACAGCTCACACTCACTCCCCACAGCTCACACTCACTCCCCCACAGCTCACACTCACTCCCCACAGCTCACACTCACCCCCCCACAGCTCACACTCACCCCCCCACAGCTCACACTCACCCCCCCACAGCTCACACTCACCCCCCCCACAGCTCACACTCACCCCCCCCCCACAGCTCACACTTCCCCACAGCTCTCACTCCCCCACAGCTCACACTCACTCCCCACAGCTCACACTCACTGCCCCACAGCTCACACTCACTCCCCCCACAGCTCACACTCACTCCCCCACAGCTCACACTCACTCCCCCACAGCTCACACTCACTCCCCACGGCTCACACTCACTCCCCCACAGCTCACACTCACTCCCCCACGGCTCACACTCACTCCCCCACAGCTCACACTCACTCCCCCACAGCTCACACTCACTGCCCCACAGCTCACACTCACTCCCCCACAGCATACACTCAATTCCCCACAGCCCACACTCACTGCCCCACAGCCCACACTCACTGCCCCACAGCTCACACTCACTGCCCCACAGCTCACACTCACTCCCCCACAGCTTACACTCACTTCCCCCCACACCTCAGACTCACTCCCCACAGCTCACACTCACTGCCCCACAGCTCACACTCACTCCCCCACAGCTCACACTCACTCCCCCACAGCTCACACTCCCTCCCCACAGCTCACACTCACTGCCCCACAGCTCACTGCCCCACAGCTCACACTCACTCCCCCCACAGCTCACACTCACTCCCCCACAGCTCACACTCACTCCCCACGGCTCACACTCACTCCCCCACAGCTCACACTCACTCCCCCACAGCTCACACTCCCCCCCACAGCTCACACTCACTGCCCCACAGCTCACACTCACTCCCCCACAGCTTACACTCACTTCCCCACAGCCCACACACTGCCCCACAGCCCACACTCACTGCCCCACAGCTCACACTCACTGCCCCAACAGCTCACACTCACTCCCCCACAGCTTACACTCACTTCCCCCCACACCTCAGACTCACTCCCCACAGTTCACACTCACTGCCCCACAGCTCACACTCACTGCCCCACAGCTCACACTCACTCCCCCACAGGTCAGACTCACTCCCCACAGCTCTCGCTCACTCCCCCACAGCTCACACTCCTTCCCCCACAGCTCACACTCCCTCCCCCACAGCCCACACTCACTGCCCCACAGCCCACACTCACTGCCCCACAGCCCACACTCATTGCCCCACAGCTCACACTCACTGCCCCACAGCTCACACTCACTCCCCCACAGCTTACACTCACTTCCCCCCACACCTCAGACTCACTCCCCACAGCTCACACTCACTCCCCCACAGCTCTCACTCATCCCCCCCACAGCTCACACTCTCTCCCTCTCAGCCTACACTCACCCCCCTCAGCTCACACTACCTCACCCCACTCAGCCCACACTCACCCCTCCAGCCTCTGGCGGCAGAGATCGGGGGCAGTGAGGTTCTGCAGCAGCGGTGGCTGGCAGCAGAGATTGTTGGCAGGGAGCAGTGAGGGTCTGCAGCTGGCAGCAGAGATTTGTGGCAGTGAGGTTCTGCTGCGGCGGCTGGCAGCAGGGATAAGGGGCAGTGAGGTGCTGCAGCAGCTGACAGCAGAAATCAGGGGCAGGGGTCAGTGAGGTTCTGTAGCAGCAGTGGCGGCGGCAGAGATCGAGGGCAGGGGGAGTGAGCAGCGGATGGGGGGCTGAGCAGCGGGCAGGGGACACTGAGCTGCAGCAACAGCGGCTGGCGGCAGAGATCGGGGGCAGCAGAAGAAACAGCCTCGGCTGTGAGGTTCTGTTACCATACAGTAACGACTCAAAGCATCATACCGACACTTCAGTGTTACCATATAGTACTGACCCGAGGCATCATACCGACACGTCAGTGTTGCCATATAGTAACGATTCGAGTCTTCATACCGACACGTTAATGTTACCATATAGTAACGACTTGAGTCTTCATACCGACACCTCAGTATTACCATATAGTACTGACCCGAGACATCATACCGACACCTCAGTATTACCATACAGTACTGACCCGAGACATCATACCGACACCTCAGTATTACCATATAGTACTGACCCCAGACATCATACCGACACCTCAGTATTACCATATAGTACTGACCCCAGACATCATACTGACACCTCAGTGTTACCATATAGTACTGACCCCAGACATCATACCGACACCTCAGTGTTACCATATAGTACTGACCCGAGACATCATAACCGACACTCAGTGTTACCATATAGTACTGACCCGAGGCATCATAGCGACACATCAGTGTTACCATATATATGACTGAACTCGCAAGGCATCGTAACCGACGACCTCAGTGTTACCATATAGTACTGACAACTTACGACCCCAGTGACCATAATTACCGACACATCAGTGTTACCATATAGTACTGACCCCAGACATCATACTGACACCTCAGTGTTACCATATAGTACTGACCCCAGACATCATACCGACACCATCAGTGTTACCATATAGTACTGACCCGAGACATCATACCGACACCTCAGTGTTACCATATAGTACTGACCCGAGGCATCATAGCGACACATCAGTGTTACCATATAGTACTGACCCAAGGCATCGTACCGACACGTCAGTGTTACCATATAGTACTGACCCCAGACATCATACCGACACATCAGTGTTACCATATAGTACTGACCCCAGACATCATACTGACACCTCAGTGTTACCATATAGTACTGACCAGTGACATCATACCGACACCTCAGTGTTACCATATAGTACTGACCCCAGACATCATACCGACACCTCAGTGTTACCATATAGTACTGACCCGAGGCATCATACCGACACCTCAGTGTTATCATATAGTACTGACCCCAGACATCATACCGACACCTCAGTATTACCATATAGTACTGACCTGAGACATCATACCGACATGTTAGTGTTACCATATAGTACTGACACGAGACATCATACCGACACATTAGTGTTACCATATAGTACTGACCCCAGACATCATACCGACACCTCAGTGTTACCATATAGTACTGACCCCAGACATACCGACACCTCAGTGTTACCATATAGTACTGACCCGAGGCATCATACCGACACATTAGTGTTACCATATAGTACTGACCCCAGACATCATACCGACACCTCAGTGTTACCATATAGTACTGACCCCAGACATCATACCGACACCTCAGTGTTACCATATAGTACTGACCCGAGACATCATACCGACACATCAGTGTTACCATATAGTACTGACCCCAGACATCATACTGACACCTCAGTGTTACCATATAGTACTGACCAGTGACATCATACCGACACCTCAGTGTTACCATATAGTACTGACCCCAGACATCATACCGACACCTCAGTGTTACCATATAGTACTGACCCGAGGCATCATACCGACACCTCAGTGTTATAGTACTGACCCCAGACATCATACCGACACCTCAGTATTACCATATAGTACTGACCTGAGACATCATACCGACACATTAGTGTTACCATATAGTACTGACCCCAGACATCATACCGACACCTCAGTGTTACCATATAGTACTGACCCAAGGCATCATACCGACACCTCAGTGTTACCATATAGTACTGACCCGAGACATCATACCGACACCTCAGTGTTATCATATAGTACTGACCCCAGACATCATACCGACACCTCAGTATTACCATATAGTACTGACCTGAGACATCATACCGACATGTTAGTGTTACCATATAGTACTGACACGAGACATCATACCGACACATTAGTGTTACCATATAGTACTAACCCCAGACATCATACCGACACCTCAGTGTTACCATATAGTACTGACCGCAGACATACCGACACCTCAGTGTTACCATATAGTACTGACCCGAGGCATCATACCGACACATTAGTGTTACCATATAGTACTGACCCCAGACATCATACCGACACCTCAGTGTTACCATATAGTACTGACCCCAGACATCATACCGACACCTCAGTGTTACCATATAGTACTGACCCGAGACATCATACCGACACATCAGTGTTACCATATAGTACTGACCCCAGACATCATACTGACACCTCAGTGTTACCATATAGTACTGACCAGTGACATCATACCGACACCTCAGTGTTACCATATAGTACTGACCCCAGACATCATACCGACACCTCAGTGTTACCATATAGTACTGACCCGAGGCATCATACCGACACCTCAGTGTTATCATATAGTACTGACCCCAGACATCATACCGACACCTCAGTATTACCATATAGTACTGACCTGAGACATCATACCGACATGTTAGTGTTACCATATAGTACTGACACGAGACATCATACCGACACATTAGTGTTACCATATAGTACTGACCCCAGACATCATACCGACACCTCAGTGTTACCATATAGTACTGACCCAAGGCATCATACCGACACCTCAGTGTTACCATATAGTACTGACCCGAGGCATCATACCGACACCTCAGTGTTATCATATAGTACTGACCCCAGACATCATACTGACACCTCAGTATTACCATATAGTACTGACACGAGACATCATACCGACACATTAGTGTTACCATATAGTACTGACCCCAGACATCATACCGACACCTCAGTGTTACCATATAGTACTGACCCCAGACATACCGACACCTCAGTGTTACCATATAGTACTGACCCCAGACATCATACCGACACCTCAGTATTACCATATAGTACTGACCCCAGACATCATACCGACACCTCAGTGTTACCATATACAGTTAGGGCCAGAAATATTTGGACAGTGACACAATTTTCGCGAGTTGGGCTCTGCAAGCCACCACATTGGATTTGAAATGAAACCTCTACAACAGAATTCAAGTGCAGATTGTAACGTTTAATATGAAGGGTTGAACAAAAATATCTGATAGAAAATGTAGGAATTGTACACATTTCTTTACAAACACTCCACATTTTAGGAGGTCAAAAGTAATTGGACAAATAAACATAACCCAAACAAAATATTTTTATTTTCAATATTTTGTAGCGAATCCTTTGGAGGCAATCACTGCCTTAAGTCTGGAACCCATGGGCATCACCAAACGCTGGGTTTCCTCCTTCTTAATGCTTTGCCAGGCCTTTACAGCCGCAGCCTTCAGGTCTTGCTTGTTTGTGGGTCTTTCCGTCTTAAGTCTGGATTTCAGCAAGTGAAATTCATGCTCAATTGGGTTAAGATCTGGTGATTGACTTGGCCATTGCAGAATGTTCCACTTTTTTGCACTCATGAACTCCTGGGTAGCTTTGGCTGTATGCTTGGGGTCATTGTCCATCTGTACTATGAAGCGCCGTCCAATCAACTTTGCAGCATTTGGCTGAATCTGGGCTGAAAGTATATCCCGGTACACTTCAGAATTCATCCGGCTACTCTTGTCTGCTGTTATGTCATCAATAAACACAAGTGACCCAGTGCCATTGAAAGCCATGCATGCCCATGCCATCATGTTGCCTCCACCATGTTTTACAGAGGATGTGGTGTGCCTTGGATCATGTGCCGTTCCCTTTTTTCTCCAAACTTTTTTCTTCCCATCGTTCTGGTACAGGTTGATCTTTGTCTCATCTGTCCATAGAATACTTTTCCAGAACTGAGCTGGCTTCTTGAGGTGTTTTTTCAGCAAATTTAACTCTGGCCTGTCTATTTTTGGAATTGATGAATGGTTTGCATCTAGATGTGAACCCTTTGTATTTACTGTCATGGAGTCTTCTCTTTACTGTTGACTTAAAGACAGATACACCTACTTCACTGAGAGTGTTCAGGACTTCAGTTGATGTTGTGAACGGGTTCTTCTTCACCAAATAAAGTATGCGGCGATCATCCACCACTGTTGTCATCCGTGGACACCCAGGCCTTTTAGAGTTCCCAAGCTCACCAGTCAATTCCTTTTTCCTCAGAATGTACCCAACTGTTGATTTTGCTACTCCAAGCATGTCTGCTATCTCTCTGATGGATTTTTTCTTTTTTTTCAGCCTCAGGATGTTCTGCTTCACCTCAATTGAGAGTTCCTTTGACCGCATGTTGTCTGGTCACAGCAACAGCTTCCAAATGCAAAACCACACACCTGGAATCCACCCCTGACCTTTTAACGACTTCATTGATTATAGGTTAACGAGGGAGACGCCTTCAGAGTTAATTGCAGCCCTTAGAGTCCATTGTCCAATTACTTTTGGTCCCTTGAAAAAGAGGAGGCTATGCATTACAGAGCTATAATTCCTAAACCCTTTCTCCGATTTGGATGTGGAAACTCTCATATTGCAGCTGGGAGTGTGCACTTTCAGCCCATATTATATATATAATTGTATTTCTGAACATGTTTTTGTAAACAGCTAAAATAACAAAACTTGTGTCACTGTCCAAATATTTCTGGCCCTAACTGTAGTACTGACCCCAGACATACCGACACCTCAGTGTTACCATATAGTACTGACCCGAGGCATCATACCGACACATTAGTGTTACCATATAGTACTGATCTTCCTCGGTGAGTGCCACTGATTATTCTTTTTTAACCTATTAAAAAATATGTAAGCACTGGCCCAATGTTTGATAACCAGCGTGGGTAAAGGCGAAATTACAGGCAGCAATCCGCAGTGGTCTACTTTCACATGGCTGCTTATCAAAAATGGTGGAAATCATAATTAAAAAAACCAGCATGGGATTCCCTCTATTTTTGAAAGCCAGCCACAGTAAAGCTGACCGGTGAGGACTGGTGTTATCAGGGTGGGAAGAGCCACTCCCAGCCTAAAAATAGCCTCCCAAATTTTGTGCATCCATTAGATGTGCCAATATTTTTGATTACCCAATTCATTAAAATCGCTCTGTGGCTGGTTATCAAAAATGGAGGGGACCCCACGCCATTTTTTTTAAACATTATCAGATCACCTCTGTTTTTGATGAAAAAGCTGACTGCTGGATGTTGCAGCCCACAGTTGTCTGTTTTACCCGGGCTTATTTTAAAAAATAGGATGGGAGCCAACACTAGTTTTTTTTAAATACACTATTACCTTCTTTTTTTTATACTGTCATATAGCAAACTCATCTGCAACCAGTCATACATGCTGACATAGAGTTCCAGGGGGCAGGTATAGTAGTTTGCAACCAATCATAGATGCTGGCAAAGAGGGTGGGTGGGGGAAGCAGTGAATATTCATGAAGTTTAATGATAGGGCATGGAAAAGAGTTTGACTGCATTGTTATCTTCCCGGAAACATGCTATGTATAACCGTCCTGCTCTTACCCCCATTTTTCTTCTTTTTGTAGCCCCCTAGCATTTAGTACCACCACTTTACAACACAGAACTTCTAATCCCCATTAACTTGTCTGGAGTTTGCTATCCGGGGGCAAGTTTGGGTCGAGTTCAGTTCTCAAACCCGCCTTATTTTTTTAGTCCATGCAGATTTGGTGTACCCGAATATCCCCGCGTCCACTCCTCACTAGCAGTGATATGAAATAAGTGCTTTTTTTTAAATTATTTTTGTCTTTACAAAAATATGTTTTAATTACAGTAGAATATTTTTTGTTCTTTATTTTGTATTTTTTAAAAACATATTTAGCATTTTTGTTTTCACTTTTTCTACATTTTTTATTTACTCCCTATATGGAAATGTAACTTTTATTATGCTGATCACTGGAATAATGCATTACAACGCACAAGCATTGCAATATATTATACCTGTCAGTGGGACACTGACAGAAAGCCAATTAGACCACGCTGCTGAAATATTGTAGTGTGGCATAGTCTAACAGGCCACAATAGCGAGGTCATTATTTGAACCCAAGTTGCCATGATGGCAATCGGTAGCCTGTGGTTAAATTACAAGGTGTGCCTATCACGCACTCCCTCTCCCAACCTACTAAACTCAGTGTTTACTATTCTGTAGATCATGGCATTTAAGGGTTAAATAGACATGGGCAGTGCGATTGCCGCCCCTGACTGTGACAGCCTGGGCTCGGCTATTTCTTATGCTGTGCTTCCGGCAGAGATCATGGGGCAAAGCTCCTTTGCCCCCCCACAATCGCTGTGACATACCTGCACATCATTGGTCAGAAACCCCTAAGCGACCATGCCTTATAGGTCCATCAAGTGTTGTGAAAGGTTCAAGGGATAGTCCTCATGCTTTAGAGCCTCATGACTTCTAAACTGATGGAGGATGCTTTTGACTTTAACACTTTGCACCCCTAAGCTTTAATATGCAGCATCCATGCCTCCGGAGAATATGAAACACAGTGAGGAATGGAAGAGGTGGCCTGGATTAGAAATTAAACATACCCTCTTGTGATTCCAGCCGGTCTCAGGGCCATGCTGATGAACGCAGTAGAGAAAAGCTTGTAAGCACTTTGAATCATCTTTAGCCACTGCTCTTAGACATCTTCAGGATCTTGTCCCATTGGCTACAAGCTAGAAGCAATAAGAGATGAAAGGGACAATATCTGGTAAATGTGAGTTCAATTAAGTGCCAAAAACATTGCAACAATGCTCAGTTTTTAAATAAAATATCTAAAGTATCTAGTTACAATGACAAGAATCTTTCTTTAAAGGGAACCTGTCAGGTCGTTCTACCCTACTCTGCTATTACTACCTGTCATTGCACCTTCCTAGCTGATCTCTAACCATCCCTGTCTGCTCTAAAAGTGCCCTATAAAGATTGAGAAAAATGACTTATATACTAACATAGTCTCCATTCAGAGACTGGAAAGGCGGGTTCCGGGTGCCATTCTCAAATCCTCACTTGCTCGTTGCACGCCCCACTGGGAGTCATCAGTCTTTCTTCTGTTCCACCTTCTGTTTGAAATTACCACCTCCTCTGCTACTGTGATGCCCGTCCGGAACATCATATCCGGCCAGATGCATAGAGGGGGCTGATCACATGGTACGGCTCGGCTCCAGCACATGCACAGTGTGCATATTGAAGCCAAGCCGTGGTCCACGTTGTCTTGCTAAAGGCGGCTGGGCCACTGGACGAGAGCACCCACTGACCCCTGGGTCTCCACAATTGGTGGCAGCAGTGGGATACAACTCAGCCTGGTTTATCCACAGGAGCTGCAGGGGACTGGTGTTCGTGGACACCGTCCAAGGGCTCAACAACCAGGGAGGCATACAAGCATACCCTGCAGGCCATAGGTGAGGCATTCAGGTTTCGGACGTTGCCATGTCCAACCCCACCAGTTCAGCCAATGGACAAGGGCCGGAGAGGAGATACGGCAGCAGCAGTAAATGGATGCTACAGGATCTGTGCCAGAGGCGAAATATTGAATACAGAAACGCTGACACTCAGTCGGCTTTGATTCAGGAATTGGTCCATTGGGATACCCAGAATGATGGAGAGGATGATGAGGACCCCGCTGACGTTGTACCAGAGGATGTAAATTGTGTACCACATCATGGATTGAGTGAATATCGGGAAACCACCAGGTCTAAAGTAGTCTAAATCAAGGAGTAGTTGGCCGCATTGGGGCCCAAAGCCTCAAGAGAAGAGAGGACTTGGGTTCTGGGACATGTTTTGGGAATTCCATCTCAACAACTGCTACCACCAGCCGCTCGAGTAGGATCAATCTGCTACCCATTAGAAGCCCCATCAGGACCAACGTATACAAACAGGATCCGTCTCTTGCCCAATCCACGGCACTGTTATATGTGTGGACGTCTTGGACATATGGACAAAGATTGTCGCCAACGCCGGGCCCCATGCCTGGAGCTCATCTGCCAGTACAGCCAGTCCAGGTCAGTGACGTCTACAAGAAACTGATTCTGTCAACACCCTGGTAAACCCAGCTATTGTTTCTCCAGACCATGTGCCATGTTACCAATTAACCATCTCCCTGGTTGAGGGTCAGTGCTCAGACATCCCTCTGGAAGGTGTGCAGCTTGATGGGGCGAATGACTAAGGAAAGGGCGATTTGGAGCTTATGGGCAGCATCCCCACCCTTGTTATTTTGGAGCCTGAGCAGGGAAAGGACAAGTTAGAGTTTATGGACAACGTCCCTATCCCTGTTGCTTTGGGAACTGACCCAGAAGAGGTTGATGTGGAGCTTAAAGACAGCGTCTCCACCCCTGTTATTTTGGAGCCTGAGCAGGGAGAAGACAAGTTGGAGTTTATGGACAACGTCCCTATCCCTGTTGCTTTGGGAACTGACCAGGAAGAGGTATCACTTTTGCTTTGGGAACTAACCAGGAAGAGGTTGATGTGGAGCTTACAGACAGCGTCCCCACGCCTGCTATTGTAGAGAGTGCCCAGGAAGAAATTGATGTGGGATTTGTGAGCAGCCTTCCCACACCTATTGTTTCAGGGGCTAACTTTGAGGAGTTGAATTGGGGCTCATGGATCCCTCCCCACATCTGTTGTTTTGCGTGCTGACCCAGGACAAGGACTATCCAGCCAGTTTGTTACCGCCATCCTCCACATCCAAGAAGCCAAGTAACACGCTGATGTGGATCTTGCTACAACACCTTCAGAGGATAATCCATGCTCCCAGCCCCCATCATTCTCCTCTGAACCATTAACAGTGAGTACACCTAGCCAAACTGTGGCCATTGACTGGGGGGAATTGATAGCAAGAAGCTTATGGGAGCTCAACTCCTGAATCCCATTTTAGTGCTTGTCTACAATATGTCTGCCCATTCTGGGGGGTGGGGGGAATCTGGGGGAGGTGTATAGATGGAAGCCTCGATTGCTGACTTCACCATTAAAAAAGACAATGCCGCCAAGAGGAGAAGGATGACCAGAGACTTATCACATCTGACTACTCTGTCTGGATAAATAAGAAGGGGGAGGCATGAGATGAAATGGACCCCTTTAATGTATAACCTATGAGGAGTTTCTTATTTTTCCAGACAATATTGTATTTTGGTTTGCAAACTTATAATATGCCACTCTTGGGTTACACAAGATTTGTAGGAGCCTGCTAGTATTTAAAATGGGTATTGTAATCATCTTGCCTCTTTGTATTGTATGTTATTCCCACCTTGTGATAAGCAACTAATTGTAAATACAAGTCTTGTACAGGTTTGGTGATGTGGACTTATGTAATGCAATTATCTCTCTTCTGTAAGGTCAGAGAAACTTAATCATGTTAGAATGCCATTGTATTACCATGTGTATTGTTGACTCTATGTAGATTACTTCAGCCACCATTGTTTGTGGTCAGGGTGTTACACTAAATGTCTAAATGTCTATACTAAACCCTTCTTGGCCCCTCTTCGTCATTCTTCATTTAAATGATGACTATCCAGGCAGCTTGAAAGTGGGCCAATGAAAAGACAGTCTTATTCCACCAATCGTGACGTCCCCAATATCCTGCAATGAGGGCTCAGGTATATAAGGAGACCTGTTCATTAACCAGGGTGATTGCAGATTGGATACAGGCAGCTAATCTAGGATCTTCGGATCTGATTAGCCGGCCATAACCCCAGGTCTAAGCATTTCGGTGCCGACCGAGGGGATCAGAACCTGTATTTTAAAACCACAAGGACTTCGAATTACTGGATTCGGCTGTGATGACAAAGACTGCATAAGGAAGCAACCCAGGTTGGGACGATCCAGTCACCTGGCTACAGACTTTGCTGTGCTATATTCTAATCCCTGGTGAGCCAGCAGAAGGGTGAAACTCTGTTGCCTGTTACATTGTTGTGTTTTGCTGGTTATGTGTTATATGCTGTAAACTGTTTGGGGATCCAATAAAGCCTTACTACTGTGATTCCCTCACCCTGTGTTGTCTGAGTAGTGTTCCATCCACGGTTAAGGAGCTCGGACGTTCGGTTTGGGGATGAGCCCTGGTCCACATTGCCTTGCTAAAGGAGACTGGGCCAGCGGACGAGAGCACCCACTGACCCCTGGGTCTCCACACTAGGAAGGTGCAGGGACAGGTAGTGATAGCAGAGGAGGTAGAACGATCTGACAGTTTCCCTATAATGCCACTAAATAGTGCTACATTTTGAACAAATACTTAGAAATTAATAGTAAAATCAAGCTATTAGTGATTTATTTTTATATCCTTTAATTACCTGAAATGTCGGGAACTTGTGGGACAACGGACAAGTCTCCCATGATTTGTGTTACCTAGTTCTTCGCCTTCTATTTTGTATATAAAAATTTAGACTTTCATTCATTATGGCTCATATTCATGTGTCTACCGGCCACGTACTGAGGTGCGGCTGTGATCTTCTCTATTGACCCTGGGGAAATTCTCATCAAAATAATTGATTCTTTAAAAAATAATATATTCATTTGACAATTAATATCATGCATTCTAAAGAAACAGCTTATGTAAGTATTGCCAGCAATCATCCTCGCTATAATACCTAATGTAATTCGGCTTAAGATTTCTCTCAAAATTATTGTCTTATTAAAAAAATGAAAGACAAGAGAACGTCTAATGATTGTGTAATTTGGAATTTTAATTTCTAAAGGAATATTCTGATTATTAACATTTTAAAGTATGTTGAATTTCATTGCTTTTCACTATTTTATACAGATGAGTAAAAATGTCAAAATTCGAATTCGTCAGATTCTGAAAAATTTAGTCTGGAAATTCAATTTGCAACAAATATATTTACTGTTATTCAAGTGAGACCCAATTTCTGTTGTATATTTTGGAGTCTCCAGACACAAAGGATAAGTAATAGATGGTAGAAAGGGTGAAAAACTAAAAATCAAACCCATCATACTCATCCTGTCCCTGCACCTCACCTCCCGGCTATTCTGTCTTCTACGCCATTGCTCTTGTGCTTTTCTCCTCCTCGCTTTGTGGTCACCGAGGTAATGAGGGCTGGTGCATGTCATGATGTCCCTAGGCTGTAAAATAAGATCAATGGTCAAGACCGATCTGGTGCCAAAAGCACCGGTAAAGAGGAAAACGGCACCTGAGTGGAGGCGGTAACTGAAAAGTTTAGCAGAGGACCGTCAAGGTGCTGCAGTGCATAGACAGTTGAAGGACTAGGTGAGTATGATGTTTTACTTTATTTTTACCTTTTCATGGCTAATATTTAAGCAGCAAAACAGCAGCTGATTTACCTCCAATTTTGCTGGATTTATCCAAATCAAATTGCAAAAAAAAAAATAGAATGGGGAATTTGGGAAATATAAATTCAATTATTTTAGCAACTTTTTAGTCATCCTTACCACTTTATTTTAAAGAAAACTGAATTAGACAAAAGGTGCACATAGGGTTTGTCTGTGACAATATCCAATAAGGCTAGGCTCACATTAACATTTTCAGCGCTGCCTGGGGGGTCTTGCTGAAAACATAGGTTGCGGTAGCACCGTGGTAACGCTGCCCATGCTAACCTATAGAGGCCCTGCCCCTAACACGGCTTCCACGCCGGCATCTGGTTGAAATTTTATTACCTAAGCTAGAAATACGCTATCTGCAATGTCTTTTCTCGCGTTAGGAAATACCGCTAGATTTCCATCTGATGACAGCGTCAAAGTGCGTTAGGGGTGGGACCTCCATAGGTTAGTATTGGCAGCGTTAACGCGGTGCTACCATGGCAGTAGCACCGCGCTCATGCTGCCGCAACCTAATTTTCAGCGCGACCCGTGGGCAGCGCTGAAAATGTTAATGTGACCCTAGCCTAAGTAATGAGTGTAGGGTTCTCATTATTAAGGGTTCTGTTAAGCAACAACCAGTACACACACTTGTGATAAAGATACACGGCTGCCGCCCTCCCCGGTAATAGGATCATGCAGGACAGTCTTGGAAAGGGCAAAGCACCAGGATAAAAGGAGGCTTCCGAGAATAAAGTATTAACAATTTAAAGTGATTTATTGCTACAGGTTTCTAAGTTAATTACTTCTTCTTTAGGCAAATCTTCAATGTACCATAACACATACATCAATTCATGTATAACGTCTCCATAATTTGTTTCATTCAAACTGCAAAAAAACTATTGAAATGTCATAGAGACAGTTTTAGTTGAAGGCAGTCTAATTACTAAGAAACTCCCCAAATTGATAAAATTAAGGTAACATTGGGGTTTGGGGAGCTCTGCTCTTTCTCAACTTTAGACAATGAAATAAAATGATAAAATCTGTGCTGTTGTTGAAGAAGATTAATTTTGAATCCTGGGAGAGGATATATTCTAACAAGTTTTGAAGTAGATACTCCTTCTTCAAGTATCCACTCCAAATCATGCCAAATAAATAACTTTCTCAGGATTCTGCTTTAATCTTGTCACAATAGCAACATGGTTTTTCACCTGTTCACTCCATGGTCTTCAGCTCTACAGTCTTGTGACTGCTGCAGCCTTATCATGCCATCCAAGGTGTTGTTACGAAACTGGTGTAACACTTCTGGAATCATATGGCCAGAGGAGTCTGAGCAGATAACAGTAGGCAGTGATAGAATCTTTAGACACAGGAATGAAAGTTGAGGAACAATCCGGATAGGGGTAAGAACAGCAAAACAGTTCAGAACTAGAGACTGAAACTAAGCAGGCTGCCAGACACTCAAGAAATGAGTGAAGGTTCCATGTGGTTTTAAGTAGGCCCAAACAGAAAACAAGATGGCTTTCACAGGTTCAGCAGCAGCCATCTTACTAAAGAGGATGAACATGAGTTTATAACCTTCAAGCTCTTATATTTTGTTTTTCAAATTATTACAGTGTAACTAAATTTTGCTTGATATTTAGGAGAACAATCAGACTGTGGTCACTGAGTTTTACCTTTTAGGATTTCAAACCAGGACAAAGTTTAAGAAATTCACTCTTCTTTTTTCTTCTGGGTGTTTACTGTGGGACATTATGTGGAAATCTCCTGATCATCACCCTGGTGGCAACCAGCAAGATCCTCCACACTCCGATGTACTTCTTCATCTCACAACTGTCCATCAGTGACATTGTGGTGATTACCAATATTGTCCCCAATTTGCTCCAAATTCTTCTCAGTAATGGCGGATCCATTACTTTTATTGACTGCTTCACTCAGTTGTACTTTTTATGTGCCCCAGAAGTGTTTGAGTGTTTCCTCCTTGCGGTAATGTCCTACGACAGATATGTGGCCATCTGTAACCCCTCGTTCTCCACCATCATGACAAACGGATACTGTACTATATTATCAATCACATGTTGGATATTTGGATTTTCTATTGTTTTGATTTACATTGTACAAATGGCAAACCTAGACTTTTGTGGTCAAAACATCATCGACCATTTATTTTGTGATCCTATTCCTTTACTAGATCTTTCCTGTTCTGATACCTTCATTATTTACGTTTCAATTTATGTTTTGGTCAATCCATTTGTAATTATTCCAACATATTATTGTAATGTCTTATACGTATATTGTGTCAGACGTCTTAAAGATTAAGTCTAGTGTTTCCAGACAGAAAGTCTTCTCCACCTGCAGCTCCCACCTCACTGTGGTCTCTATATTTTACTGGACAATGTTTGGTGTTTACATTTTCCCAACAAAAGGCCGAACAATCACTATAAGTAAAATGCTTTCACTGCTATATACTGTGTTTACTCCTTTTATCAACCCATTATATACAGTCTGAGGAACAAAGACATTAGGAAAGCCATTTGGAAGCATGCAGACTGGTAAATTTTAACAGCTAGAGGTTTCCAAAATGATTGGTTACTTTTTAGGATTGCTCCAGGTCAACATGCCCTTCCAACCTTCTCTTACACCACACATTTTCATCTCAGATGGAAGAGGCTCCATGCTGAATCACAAGCCAAGGGATAAAAACTCCAATGGCAACAGCTTGCAAGGGATCTGCTACACTCTTTTCTTTTTGGAAAACAAACCTTTCCTTAAATTCACTCCTTTTTGTTGCTCCCTGAGGCCTCCTTTTTAGCAGAATTGATGCATTACCATGTCAATGTTTTGGATTCCATCTTGGCGACCCTTGCTGTGTAATTGAGTTCCTTCTTCACTGAGACAGAGCAGGTTTTTAGTGTCTGTCCATGTGGTGATTATGGCCATGTCCACACACCGTTTCTGCGCTAAATACTTAGATTTTTGTGAGAGAAGCGCAGGTGTGTGTGTGCCGGGCTCACCAGGGGCTGCGTTTCAAGGAAGCGCCGGCACACACACACCTGCGATTCTCTCACAAATCCTAAGTATTTAGCCCCAGAAACCGCTAAATACTTAGGCCATGTCCACACATCTGCGCTCTATCTTTTACCTTTTGTTTAATTCTTTCTGGTCACCAGGTATTTTCATTTATCATTCAGTCTGTCCTATCACACTGTGGGCGCTGCTCTTTATACCTTCTCCTTCCCAATATTCACTGCTGGTTATATTACAACGTGGTCATACTTCCTAGGATTTATTCCAGCCAGAAAGGAACCAGCTAGGCTTATTTTCTTTGCTTCTGTCTCTTTCCTATTCCTACCTTTTGTCAAATGTTAGGTTAATAATATTCTCCTGCTTTGAGAGCTTTTTTCTTGCATAATGTAACAAATGTTTCATGGAGATTTGGCAATCAGTGCCTGGACAATTGTGTGCAGTAATTACATTCACAGAGAGAAACTTTTCTCCTAACATGACAGTCACCTCTGTCCAAACCCATTAATTAGTTCCTCACCTCTCATCCCTGTAAAATCACAATCCTAAACTGTGATAACACAGCCTTTTTCAATGCATATCGTGGGTTAATGTTCTTAATTTGGCCAGACATATTGATATTTTGTTTGTTAACTCATATTTTTTATGTCATTGTTTTCTTGCCTGACTCCTCAAGAGCCCCATTCTCCTAGTTTGTGATATTGCTAATAAAATGAAATTTACCTCGGCCCCCTTCTGTCTACATCATTTAGATAAAAATTGTGTAGTTTAATTGAAATGCCAATCAATAAGATGACAGCCATATCTCACCAATCCTGTGAGAATACAATGTACCCTGATGTGGATGCTCAGGTTGCTCACCAGTTGCTGACATTCTATGTGGCCTCAGTGTAGAAGGTTCAGTTCTGAGTCGACAAGCTCCAGAACTGGATAATATTCTGCAGGAATTCAATTACCGTATATACTCGTGTATAAGCCGAGTTTTTCAGCCCAAAAATGGGCTGAAAAGTCCCCCCTCGGCTTATACACGGGTCAATACGGTAATCCTATGGTGGGAGGGGGCGCTGGGGGGGGGGGCGCTGCGCAGTATTTCTTACCTTGTCCCCCGTTCTGCAGTGCTTTCCGGTGTCCTCCGTGCTCCGTTCCCAGTCTGCTGGGCCTTGTGGTTCCTCCTGGTTTCCTCATCCCCTTCGGTTCTATCATGGGGGCTGCCATCTTGGGTCTTCTCTCCGCCCCGGCCAGTGATGTCAGAGCAGGCCGCGCTGTGATTGGCTAGCACCCGTGATCACATGTCACGGGTGCTAGCCAATCACAGCGCGGCCTGCTCTGACATCACTGGCCGGGGGCGGAGAGAAGACCCAAGATGGCAGCCCCCATGATAGAACCGAAGGATGAGGAACCAGGAGGAAACCACAAGGCCCAGCAGACCGGGAACGGAGCACGGAGGACACCGGAAAGCACTGCAGAACGGGGGACAAGGTAGGAAGCTGTGTATGTGTGTGTGTATGTGTATATATGTGTATGTGTGTGTGTGTGTATGTGTGTATATATGTGTGTATGTATGGGTATGTGTATGTAAGTAGGTGGCTGCCAATATAAGCCATACCTCTGGGGATGCTGTATATACTTTCGGGGCTGCTGGATACTACCACTGGGGCTGTATATACCTCTATGGCTACTGTATACTACCACTTTGGCTGTATATACCTCTGGGGCTACTGGATACTACCACTGGGGCTGTATATACCTGTGGGGCTGCTGGATACTACCACTGGGGCTGTATATACCTCTGGGGCTGCTGGATACTACCACTGGGGCTGTATATACCTCTGGGGCTACTGGATACTACCACTGGGGCTGTATATACCTCTATGGCTACTGTATACTACCACTGGGGCTGTATATACCTCTGGGGCTACTGGATACTACCCACTGGGGCTGTATATACTTCTGGGGCTGCTGGATACTGCCACTGGGGCTGTATATACCCTCTGGGGCTGCTGGATACTACCACTGGGGCTGTATATATACCACTGGGGGAGGCTGCTGTATACCACACTGCTGGGGGCTGTATACCTGTGCTGGGGTCCACCCTCGGCTTATACACGAGTCAATAGGTTTTTCCCAGATTTTGGGGGCAAAAGTAGGGGGGTCGGCTTATACACGGGTCGGCTTATACACGAGTATATACGGTAGTTGTAATGAGGTTAATGCTGAAATCCTCAACAGAAGCTGCACCATATTCAGGCCTCCACCCTCTTTGGCCAAAAATATAAAGCAAATATAATATATGAAATATAAACTTGGGTGCACTAACATTAAAGAATCATTAATATGGCAGATAATACATGTTCCAAAATTTACTTTACAAACCAAACAGTATTTTATTTAATTCACACAACACTCCTAAAATATTTACTAATTGTAAGGTCCGGCCGAGAGCCTACAACTATACAAATCCAGTGCTAAAAAATCACTTCACATATATAAACTTCAATCATAAAATTGGAATAAAATGAACTAAAAACTGCACATAGATGCTGACTGCATTATCACTGTATATAGGTATCTTGTTATATAGATGCAGCACAAAGTTTTCAAAGTCACTTTACTGTCCCTTAAAGGGAACCTGTCAGTTGTTTTAGCCCCCTATGCTATCATTACCTGTCCCTGTACCTTGCTAGCTGATCCCTTATCATATCTCTCTGACCTAAAAGTGCCCTATAAAGCTTTAGAAAAATGACATAAACTTACATGCAGTCTATATGCGTAGACTGCGATGGGCGGGTTTTCGGGGCTCTATTACCCCCCCTCCTCACTAGCTCTCAGCATGCCCCACTGGGTGTCATCCTTTGTCCTGCTATTGAAACCTTTTTGAAACTCTCAACTCCTCTGGTTGTATGATGCGCTGGCCGGAACTCATATCCAGCCCGATGCATTGTGGGGCTGATCACGTGGAACGGTCTGGCTCTGGTGCATCCGAAATGCGCATATGGAAGCCGAGCAGTACACATCATAAGCCCCCTCAATGCAATGGGCCTAAATATGACGTTCTGGCTGAAGCATCTGTGGTGATGTGGCCCCTGGCCGGGTGCATCACACGGGTTATCTATGCAGTTTTTCTGTTCACATGGGCCAGTTTTCCTGATTGTGTTGTGCTGTGTGAAAACCTGTCCGATGTTACAGGGGGTTAACAGCTGAAGGGTTTTCATGAGCTGAGTAAAACAGCTGTGTGTGGGGTGAGATATGTTGATTGACTCACTGTGTTGCAGCTGGGAGTGAGCAGCCTGGATAAGAACCTGCCATGTGTCTGAGTGAGGAGAGGATGATGGGAATCAGAGAAGTCCAGACCACTGCCTGTGAGGAGGTGCTGGAAGTGATCCGTCCCTGGTGGGGAAGTGATGGGAGCCTGCCAGCTCCATGCCGGTGGCACAAAGTTGCGTGCATGCCAGCAAGTGTCCAGGACCGAGGACGGCTCAAGGGCCAGGGGTCATATGTGTGATAGGACCGAGGATGGCTCAAGGGCCAGGCGGTCAGATGTGCGGTGTGAGAGACCGAGTACGGCTCAAGAGCCAGGCGGTCACAGCCGACTTTGGGACTGACTGAGTGAGTCATGATATGGTCCCGTTGATCCAGATGTAAGTGTCCCGGATCCCCGGTGGATCCGTGGAGGTCTTGTGTGTACTGAGTGACAGGGTTCCTGGTACAATTGTGGGCCCTGAGTATGTAGCATATGGGTTTATGTAAAAATGCCATGAATGCTGTGTCATCGTGAGTCATAATGGTTCATGAAAAATGCCATGTGTGATGACTCGTGTGCAATAGGATGGGGAATGATCCCTGTCAGGGTGATAGACGGTGATAGCCGTCTATAGAACCAGACGAGGTCTGCAAGGGTCGGTGGGTTGACGCCTTGAAGTTCTGGGGAAAACGTATGTGAATGTCCTGTTTAAAGTAATGTCATATGGGAATGTCATATAATGCAATGTAAGGATATGCATATTATATGGAAAATGGAAATACAGTGTTATGGTTTATGGTTGAAAGCGGTTTATGACAGAAATTAATAAATCCGCTGGTTACTTTACTTTGAAATGTAGTCGCTGCTGTCATTTTCCCCGTGCCAAGCGGGTTCCCCTAGGGCGCTACCTCACACATCATACTAACAGACGAGGCGGGAATTTCAAAAAGAGTTGGAACAGCAGAACGAATGATGACGCCCAGCGGGGGGTGCTGAGAATAGTACAGCAGCATGTATGTGCAGTGTTTAGTTCATTTTTTTCCAGTTTTATGATTAAAGTTTTTTATATGTGAAGTGATTTTTTGCACTGGATTTTTATGGTTGTTGGCTTTGGCCGGAGTTTACAATTAGCCATATATTTTACGAGTGTTCTGTAATGAAATAAAAATACTGTTTGGTTTTTAATGTAAATTTTGGAACATCTATTATCTCCCCATATTAAAGATTGTTTAACGGTAGCGCACCCAATTTAATTTTTATATTTATGTTCTGCAGGAATTCAGCCTAGGATCTGGATTCGGCTGGAAGACAAGATACTTAAGTAACCCAGGGTTGGGAAATTCCCGGGAACCTGGCTAAGACTTTGCTTTCTCAATAGCTTCCTAAGCTATTCCTTTCTTGGTGGGTGCCCGTCGAAAGCGGGGGGGTGCTGGATTGGGATAGTTGGCCCTGGAACCGAAGGCACGAATATTCTAACCCCCGGTGTTTAAAAAAAAACACCAAATTAAAAAAATTTTAAAAAAATCCCCCAATTTTTTTAAATAAAAAAAATTTTTTCCTTTTTTTTCCCTACAAACCCCCGCCCCGCTTTAAATTTTTTTTTTTGTTTTTTTTGCTTTGGGTATCTTTGGTAAAAATTTTAGAATACAAAAATAAATTCCCCTTGCAAAATTTTTTTTTAAAACCAAAAAGCATGAGAAACGGAGGTGTTGTGAACAACTCTAAAATGGAAAATATGGAACCTCAAACAGAGAAACCCATTTAAAATAAAAAGGCCCAGCTGCAGAAGTTCCCTTATATCTGACATGGCGTACAAAAAACAAAAAGGTGCATACATAGCAGAATAGGGGGTTTTAAAACCGCTTTTCCCACAAAAAACCCAAAAAGTTTCCTGATCCAAGGGATCCCGGGCCCCCCGGGGATTGTACCACCCCCCCGGGGGCCCCTTTTTAAAAACCAATTAAGTTATCCAGTGTTGTGCGGATTATTTTTAAAAGGGGGGGGTTGTGACAATGGGGGTTCCTTAAACATTTCCTTTGGCAAAGACTCTGGAACAAAATAAATTTTAGTTTTTTTTATTTTTTTAAGGGGAAAAAAAATTTAGAACATTGCACCCCCTTCCTTTAAAAAATTTTAAACTTATTGCGTATTGATCCCCGACTAATAGTCTTCAAAAAGGGGTTTTTTTTTTTTGGGGCCCCCAAATTTTTCCCCCCCAAAAATTCTTTATTTCAAAAAAATTTTAAAAATTTTTTGCCGATCACCCCAACCTTGGGGTTGCCTTTTTGGGGGGGTTTTGGGGGGTTTTTTTCCTAGGGAGTTTTTTTTTGTGTCGCCCCCCCTTCCCAAAGATGGAGCCTTGGTCCCCTTTTTATTTCCTTAAACCCTTCCTGTCACCCCTTGCTTAAAAATTTCCCCCCCAAAATTTTTAAATTTTTTCCTTGCTTGAGAATTTTGCCATTTGGGGCCCCTTCCCCTGACCCCCCCTTTTTTTCCCCTTTTTTTTTTAGGATTTCCTGCGCTGCAACGTTTACACTGTGCCCAGCTTCATCACCCCCCACTGGTTCGGTCTTCATTTTTTAAACCAAATCCTGGCTGTGGTTCCCCTCCTTTCCAAAACTCAAAGGAGGGGGATTTTAAAACCCCAAAAAAAAACGTTGATTTTTTTTTTAAAATTTTTGGGGGTTTTTAATGTAGGTTTTTTTTAAGGGGCCCCCCTGTGGTGCTCCCCCTTTAAGGGGTTTTTTTCCCCCCCTAAGGCTTGCCTTCACACTTGCGTTTGTGTCTCCCGGGCGCAGGGGGGGAAAAACCCCCAAAACCCCAAGTGAAAACGCAGCAAAAATTTTTAAAAGGGGGAACGCAGCGGAAAAATCCCCGCATGTTTTCACATAAGTATGGTGCCTGGGCAGGAATAAGAAACAGCTTCGCTGCTTTCAAATCTCCCGCCCCCGACCCCCCCTTTTCGGTGTCACGGGGTTTTTTAAAACAGCCCCCCAAAAAAAATGTTTCCCCCCCGAAAAACACCCGGGGGGAGTTTCAGTGACGGCTCGCATGTTTTTCCCCCGGGGAAAAAATTTTTCAATGTGATTTGCAGCGTTCCCCGGCCCTGCCATGCGGAGGACACTGGGGCCCCCTTTTTGGGGAAAACCCATGCTTTTTGTTTGGTTTTTTGGTGGGCGCTTGCAATAAAACAAGCACCCGCGCCGGGGAAAAAAAAATTTTGCAACAGGGGGGGTTTTTCGGAGGGCCCCCCAAATTGTCCCCTTTTAAAAACCCCAAAACACAAAAAAAATTCCCCCAAACCCAAAGGCACATGCTTCCCATTTTAAAAAAAAAAGGAAAAGCAGTGGGGGCAAGCGTTTGCAAGCGCAGCGTACTGAACGCACCCAAAAACGCAAGTTTTAAGACAGCCTAAGAAGTGGGACTGGGTACCATCTGTTTGTTTTGTTTTTTCACTGCATATTATTTTTGGGTTTTTTCTTTTTAAAAATAACGGCCCCCACTCCCCGCAAAAAATTTTTTTTTGGTTTTTAAAAGGAAAAAAGTGCAAAATTGCACTCTTGCATGTTTTTTTTTCCCCATGACACCCCCCCCCACATGCGGGCATATAAACTTTTTCTGGACATTCACGTTTTTGGGGGGGGAAGTACTCTTTTTTATCACTACAAAAAAAACTAGTCCCAGAGATAAAGAGAAAGACTGCTATTACGATAGTTAAAAAAAATTAAACTTACCCCCCCCAAAAAAAAGAAATAAAAACCCAAAATTCCCCCCTGAAAAATTCGCCCCAGGTCCCCACTAAACCCAAAAATTTTCATGGAATTCTTAAAAAAGGGCCCCTTAATCTGAGATAAAACGGGAAAAAAACAACTTGAAAACAAGGGTTTTGGGGGAAAACGGGGGGTTAATTTTTACAATTTGGGGCTTTCAACTCAGGGGTAAATCATGACCACAACAATACCCGGAGGAAGAATGGGGAAAAAAAGGGTTTGGGGGAGGAAAAAAAAAACAAGCCCTATAAAAAAAGGGCCCCATCCACCCTTTTAATTTTTCCCCTTTAGACCCCGGGGTCGGGAAAATAATGGGAAAAAAAAAAATAAAAAAATAAAAAGATCATCGGCCTGCCCTGATTCAACCGCTTGACAATTCAAAACAGGCAAATTTTTTTAAAAACCCGGGTCACTGCTCTTCGGGGGGGGGGAAAAAATTTTGGTCCCTTTCCCAAAAAAACCCCCTTTTCTTTTTTCCCCAAAAACCCAAATTTTTGACAGCAAGTAACCTGGTTTCCCCCCCACTTTGGGGGGGTTTTTTTAACAGGAAAAAATTTTTTAGAAAAAAGAAGGAAATTTTCCCGGGGGTTTTAATTTTAAAATTTTTTGGGGCCCCTTAAAAGAACAACCCCCCCCCCCAAAACCCCCGACCTCAAGAAGCATCTCCTTTCCCAAAAATTGGGGGCCCCTTTGGAGGTCTGGAAAAAACAAGCACAGGGGGGGGGAATTTTTAAACTTTTTTTTAAATTTTAAAAAAAGCCCCAACGCTTCTGGCCCCCCCAAACCTTTAGCTCCACCACTTTACGATGGGCCCAAAAAAAAGGGCTTACAATAAAAAAGAAAACCCTTTTTAAAAAATTTTTTCTGTAATAATTAAGTACAAAGGCACACCCCCTTGCTTTTTTTCCCCCTTTTTACTCCCGTGCTCTGCCCTTCTCTTCCTGCCCAGCGAGAGGGTCAGGGCGGCAGGGGGAGCATACCGGGGGCCGGGGGGGAAAACTTTTTTTTTTCCTGGTTTTTTCCCCTGGTAAACCTACCTGTCCATAAAAAACACTTCATGTCCTACGTCACAAAAAATACGTCAGGGGGGGCCCCTGGACGGGGACCGGGGGCATTTGGCAGGACATGACAGCCAGATAGTCCATATACGGGGAAAATTTCCCCCATACTCCTCCGTGACACTCCACCCCTGCCCCCCCCAAAAACCGGGATTTTTTCACCGTGACGTAAACTTTACGCAACGGGTGCCCCCACAGGTCAAGTCCCCAAAAAAAACCCCGGGAAACGTAGTCCTTGGCCACAGCTCAGCAGACGGGAAGAAAAGACAGAGGGGGGAGTCCCCCGACCACTGATGCAAGGTGGGGGCACTTTTTTTTTAAAACACTTACAAACATTTCCCTTGGGGTTTTTTAAAATTGTTTTCCACAGGGGGGAAAAAAAAGGTCACAGGGGGTTTTTATCCCCTGCACCCCTGGGTGAAAAGTATATATTTTACACTGCCCCTCAGAAAGAAAGGGGCTCTTGAAAGTTAAGTAAGTAATAATTAAAACCCCCCAAAAAGGGGCACTGAATGGTCCTTAACGTAGTAAAAAAACAAAAACACTATGAGTGCAAACCCCTTTGGGAAAACCAGCCCCCTTCCCCCTTGGGGGAAAAAGGGGACGGGGAAATTTTAAAAAAAATTAAAAAAGGGGTTTTTAAAGGCCTTTAAAAAAACCAGGCTAAACACGATTTTAATTTTTGGGGGAAAAATGCCCAAGAATCAAAAACCCAAAGCATGTTTTTTTTGTTATTTTTTTTCCCGACTCGGGGAGACAGTCACCTAAAAAAATATTTTACAAAGCGCCATCTACTGTTTTGGGGAAAAAAAGGCGAACGGTAAAAACCTTTTTTTCCCAAAAAAGGGCCTTGAAAAACCCCCCAGGGGTACCCCCCTTTTTAATCACCAATTTTTTTTCTTGGGGGAAAAAAAAACCCATTAGCGGGAACAAACCCCCTCAAAAATACTACCCCAAATTTTAAAACGAACCCCCCCCAGAAGATCTAGGGGGCCCACCCCCAATTTTACGGGGGAACATTTCCAACAAACAGACTGTGACACCTCCAAAAGAAAAAATTTTTTTGGGCACTAACTTTTTTAAAAAATTTCAGAAAAATAGTCTTGAAAAAAAAAGGGGTTTTTTCTCAATTCTAGTGCCCCCCAATTTTATTTTTTAAAAGGGAAAAAAAAGTTCCACTAAGGGTAAGGGAGACGGGGTAACCACAAAAACAAAAAGGGGATTGCCCCCAAATTTTAGCATTTTTTTCCCCTAAGCCACAAGGTCAGAAAAAATTCCCCCATTTTTACACAGATAAAAGGGCCCCAACGAAGAGCAAGGAAATAATTGGGATAACCCCCAAAAACAAAATTTATAAAAACCCAAAATTTTATAGTGACACTGACCCGGGGGAATCGTAAAATTAAAACCTTGGGGACACTGAGGAGCCCACCAGAAGTGGCCAGGCCGGTCCAAAAAACCCCGGGGACCCCACATCTGGGAAAATTTTAAATTTGGGGAAAAAAAATTTTTAAAAAATTTTTTAAAAAAATTTTTTTAAAAAATTTTAAACCCCCTTTCGGGTTTTTTAAAAAATTTTAAAAGAAAAAAAAAAATTTAAAAAAAACACCTGAAAAGGGGTTTTTAAAAACCCCAAAAGTAATGTTCTGTATAAACCCCCGTTAAAAAGGGAAAAAGGGTAGCGCGGGGGGGGGGGGGCCCTTTAAAGGGGGGGTTTCCCCCTTGGGGGTCAACCCCCCCGGGGCCTGCGGGGGGAACCTAAAAAGCTCCGGATGGGAAAAAAAGCACACAAAAACCCGGGGGCTAATAGCCCCCGGTCCGGGGTGCACCCGCAGGCGGGGTGCCGCCACTGATAATCGGGGGCCGTGCCGGGGAGGGAGCTCCCCGGGTCCTGAAACAACGCAGCGTGCAGCCAGGGGCCCCCTTTTCCCCCCCTTAAAAAAGGGTCCCATTCAGGGGCCCGGGAAATTTCCCCGAAAACCGGGAGGATCCGGGCGACTCCGGGAAAAACCCCGGGGCAAGGGGGGAATTTGGGGCCAAATTTTAAAAGGGAAAAATTCTCCTCTCGGACACAAAAAGCTGCAAGCAAACATTTTTGTGTCTGGGGGGGGAATTCTAAAAAACCCGGGGTTGCCCCCGGGCAATAAAAACCCGGGGAAAGGGCAGAGAGCGGGCCCCCCCGGGCCCCTTTTATCGGGGCCCCCTATAAAAATATACAGGGGGCCCCCAAAAAACCGGGCCCCTTTGGGGCTGCCCCCGGGTTTTCAGGGGCAGCCACGGATGGGGAAAACCCCCCCCGCAGGGGTAATTTAAATCAAAAAACGTTTTTTAACTTTAAATTTAAAAAGGGAAAATTTTAAAAAGACCCCCAATTTTTTAAAAAACTGTTTTCCAGGACCACAGGATCCCTGTGGCTGAGCCCCCGAGATAAAGGGGAGGGAGATGGGAAAAAATTTCCCCCCAAAAAATAACAAACACGAAAGCCTCCACCGGGGAGGCCTTTAGGGGGAAAAAGTGGCCTGACAGAAGCCTCTCCTCAGTGCAAGACATATAAAGCTGCATAGAGATTACAAGAAAACACATAAAAGGGTCCCAGACTATGAGAAATAAGACTCTCGGGTTTGATGAAAAGAAGATTTTCGGGGGGGAAATTTTTCTATCAAAACCCTTTTGGGGGGAGGAGTTTCCCTGAAAAAACCCTTTAAAGGAGACAATAATTGATAAGGACACTTATAGACACAATGGTCCTCTAAAAAATATTCCCCCTTCCAAAGAAGAAGTGGATAACCCTCCCCCCCCTTTTTAGGTACCCCCCCAAATTTAAAAAACTTTTTTTCGGAAACCCTTTAACCGGGGGATTTGTGCCAATCAAACCCCCCAAAACCTCCCCCCGCGGCTTTTTGGATAACTGCCCCCATCAGTGTAGTGTTGGGATATTTTTAACTGGCTGTAAAGAGGCTAAACAAGGGGGGGGGAAAATTTTTCAAACTGTTTTAAAAAACCCAGAAGTTTGCCTGAAACCCAAAAAGGGGAAAACAGATAATTGATGAGGAACTTATAGCCAAAAAGGGGGTCGGGGGATTAAGAAAAAAATTCTGGTGAAATTGAAAAGGGGTAGAAAAAAACCCCCACTGCTCATCACCTGCCCAACCCCCCCCCCAACAGTAAGGGGGTTTTGGGAAAAGGAGAAAAAAATGCGGGGGGGGTTGTTTTTCAGCGCGGGGAAAAAAAAACCCTACTGGTTGAAATTTTGGGGGAAAGGGGAAAATGAATGCAGCCAAGAAAAAGAGATATCCTGGATGAAAACCTCTTCTAAAAATGCTCGGTTTTTAGACTGCCCCAAAAGGGTTTATTCCAACAATAAAAAAAAATAATCTTTATTTAAAAATTTTTCCAAAAAATACCCCCCCAGCTCTTTCCCAAATTTTAGAGATTTTTTAACAAACAGTCCCTTTAAAAAACAGTTTTGGAAAGTGCAAACTTTTTGGGGGGGAAAAAAGACAACCTTTCTCCCCCAAAACTTAAAAACTACTATAAGGGGGGGGGGACACAAATTTCCCCGGGGCTTAATTACAATCATGGTCCAACCATCCAGAGAAAGTTGGAATAATAAACCGAGAAAATGTAGAGCTTTTGGGTCTGAGAATTTTTAAAAGTTATTCGGGGGAAAATTGAAAACCCCCTGTCTAAAAGGGGTTTGAAATGGGGAGAACCCCAAACTGGTTTTTAAAACATGTGTTTTTAGGGAGCCCTAAAATTATGAAAATTTTTGGATTTTCCCCAATTTTTTGGGGTAGAGCATTCCATAGGATTGGGGGCAGCTGGGGGAAAAACTTAAAACCAGGAATGGAAGGCTCGGATTATTTTCAGAAGTTAGTCTCAATCACTCCCCCCAAATAAAAAAGAACGGTTGGGGGGGAGACACAGTTTGAGTGTAGAGAGACAGGGAGGTGCTGCACCGTAAGAGCTTTGTGGGAGAACAAGCATTTTTTTTGGGTCCTTTAAAAAAAAAAGGGATCCATTTTTAAAGACTTGGCCAGGGGCGGAGGCCTTTTCCCCCTAACAAGGGGGAAAGACCCTAAGCACAAAGCTAAAAAAAAAATGACGACTTCACCACAACTCTTGACCATTTTCCCCCCCGGGGCCCCCCCCCGCCCCTGACCTAAACCCAATGGAGCATCTCTGGGGGGACCTAAATTGGGTCCACCAAAGGGGGCCATTAGTGAAAGAGCGAGCACAAAAATTTTTTTGGGTTTCTCGGTGCTCTGGCCGGGGCATCTCAAGATACTCATGTACTCGGGGGCCCCAAAAAAACCCGGGGCCCCCCAAAAAAAGCAATGATTTACAGGGGGCCCCCCACAGACTTTCCGGGTTTTTAAAAAAAAAAATATTTTTTGGGGAAAAAGGGGGGGGGGGGGGGGGATTTTTTTTAAAAACGCCGCAACATATAAAAACCCCCTTTTTGGGGGCCCCCCCAAAAGGGGGGCCCAAAAAAACAAAAAATTTTCCCCGTGTGGTGCCACTCACTGTGTGCACTGAAGGGAGCTGTGTAAGTTGGTCAATCGATAAATGAAAAACGAGGAAAAACCCAGCATTCGCCGGTACCCCGTTTCTCGCCCGCAAACCCGAGTACCGAGAAACTCGTCGAATAAAAGCAACGCAAAATACTTCCGCTCAACACTAATCACCATCCAACCTTTGAAACAAGGAAGAAAAGGCTTTTTGGGGGCCCCCCAAAAAAAGGTAAAAAAAAAAAATTTTTGCAACCCTTTCCCCCAAAAAAACCATGGGTGGCCCGTAGCTCAAAAACTTTTCTTCTAATTACTAAAAGCGGTCTAAATACCCATAACCGGGTATTTCAGGTTTTTTTTTTTTTTTTTAATGATTTGCAAAAAGTCCCCCCCTTTTTTTTTTTTTTTCAGACAAGTTCGGGGGGAGATGGTACATTAATGAGGAAAAAAAAAAATTTTTCTGAATTTTTTCCAAATGGCTGCGAATGAAAAACAGAGTGAAAAATTTAAAGGGGGCTGAAAAAATTTTTACCCCTTTTAAAACAGGAAAAACGAGGCAGGGGTGAAGACCCCATCTTTTTTTTTTTAACAAAAAAAATCCGGTGATGAGGAAGGATGAAATGACCCTTCTAAACTTTCGTAAATAAATTTTCAGGGGGTGCCTCTCGGGCCGGGGCAATTAAAACATGGAGTCTTGAGAAATTTTGGGCATTGGGCTGAGTTTTTAAAAACACAGTTAAGGGTTTTGGGAAAAGGGGTAAAGCTAAGACTCTTTCCGAAAAAACTTTTTTTAAAGGGTTTTTTTATTATTCCCGGAAACCCTCCAATAACGGGGCAAACAGCACAAATTAAACAATTTTCAAAAAATTTTAAGGCCCTTTTTTTAAAAAATATTTCCGATTCCAGTCAATTTTTGGGGTTTTAAAAAAACATCCAGGGAAAAACCAACACAATCCTGGGGGAAATTTTGCCAAAAAAAAGCAGGAAATAATTTTGTGTGAAAAAAAACCCCCCTTAAAATTGAAACTCCCCATTCCCCAAAAACCAATTTTTAGAAGGTTTTCATAAAGGGCCCCCAATTTAAAGGGTTTGTAGCTTAATTTTCCCAAAAAAATTTTTAGTCTGAAAAAATTTAAAATTTACCCCGATCCCGGTAAAAAGGGGAAAATTTACAACACTGTTTTTGAACGAGAAATTGAGGGGGAAAAAGAAAACCAAAATATCGGGCCCGAACAGGCCTGAAACTGCTAATTTGGGGTTTTTTCTTGGGCCCCCCCTTACACACTACGATATCTTCACGTATAATTTTTTAATTTTTTACCAGTTAGTGACTTTGAAAAGGGAGGGGCCGAAAAAACATTGTTGCTGTTCATTTCCCCAAGACCAAGATGAGGTGTCATCTTTTATCTTTGGGGAAATGGCCGGAAACCTTTTTTTGATCTTTTGGTCTCCACTGGGGGCAAGCATCGGGTTTGTGATAGCGGGAACCAACGATCAAAAATTTTCCCCGCTGCATAGTACCGGGAGGCGGAACCGGGTTTTAAAATAAAATTCAAAACCAGCCCCTGCTCTAGTTAACTGATGTTTACCGGGGCCCCCCGTTTTCGCTGATCCTACCCCGATAACATGTCCCACGACCCAGAAAATCGTTATTGAAAAGGGGTTTTTAAAAGGGTAGATCTTGCCAAACTGGTCAAAATCCCCCCTATCACACGGGGGCACGTAACGGTTTTCCTGGGTGAGGAAAAGGGGGAAATTTAAATGTAAATTTTTTAATGTCCCCTGGCCCACTACAGAAAAACATCCCAAGGGAAGAGAAAAACTCAATTACAGACTATTAAAAAATAACATAGTTTTTTAAGGTTAAGGAAGACTTTAAGTCCATCTTTTTACCCCAAAACCTAACATTTTTTATCCAGGGGGGGGGAAAAAAAAACCAGTGGCAACACTGCGCTAGAGCACAAGGGGACAAAGGGCACGGGGAAAACCAGGGGGAAAGGGCACAGGTATAGGGAGAGGCACAGGGGAAAACAGAGGGAAACAGGCACGGGGCTCAGGAGAAGACAAGGAACATGGGGGCAAAAAGGCAAAAGGGGGGAAAAAGGCATGAAAAAGGCCCAGGGGGGTTTTTGAGGGCACGGGGGACCCGAGGCACAAGGGGAAACAGGCCCCAGGGGGAAAACAAAAGGAACAAGGGCCCGTGGGAGGCAGAGGCACAAAGGGGGACAGAGACCAGGGGGACACAGAGGCACAGGGAAGGGGAAACCAGGGGGAAAACCCCGGGACACGGGGGACACGGGGAGAACCCCAGGATGCAAGGGGCAGGGGAGCAGAGGCCAAGGGGGACCGGGGTACGAGGCACACGGGGGCACCAGGGACAGTGGGGCACAGAGGGACCCCAGGACACAGAAGAACACAGTCAACAACACCACGGGGGATACGTGCCAGGGGGGAACAAAGGGCCCCCCTGCTTGAGGCAAGAAAAGGGGGTGGGGAGGGGGTGCTGTCCAGCCGGTGGACGAAGAGCGGGGTGGGGGGGGTGCGTCCCCCCCGTGTCGGGCCAAAAGCAAAAGCGGGGAAGGGGTTTTTTGAGGAGGAGCAGCAGATAAAACCCAGTCAGAACCGGAAAGGGGGGAAAAACCTAAGTACCAAAATAGCCCCGGTTTTTTGCAAGACCTCCAAATTACTGCCCCCCTGCCCCCAATGGCCTTCCCCTATTAAAAGTGTCGCCTGATAACCACTCATTGCCTAATGGTTTTCCCCCGGGGGCCCTAAAAAATGCACAGGGGGAGACGGGGTGGGGCAGGTCACAGGGGTTAAACAGGGGATAGGGGGGGACACACACACAAGCAGACACACAACCCCCCCGGGCAGACAGGGGCGGGGGGAGCCGCATGGGGGAAACAGCAAAAAATGGGGGGGCAAAAGCACAAAGGGGGACAGGCCCCCGGGGGGGGTGACATCACCCCGAGCGGAAAAAAAAGGCACAAGGGGAGAAATCTACACAGGGGAAGAAGGCACAAAAGAGAGACAGTGCACAGGGAGACAGGCACAGAGGCAAGAACAGCGAACAGACAACACTCTTCTGATTTTATAGCATCGGCCCACATCTAGTTCCCACCCTAATTGCAATTTTTCAGGTTAAAACTTACAGACAGATAGACTGGATGGGTTTTTATAAAATAGGAAGTGGGGGGGAAGGGCCGTAACACAGCACGATCTGGCCACGATGTCGGAAGCGATGCGCGGGTGCCCGCTCGGTTCCGACATCGCGGGCCCAGCTGTCACACAGCATCGCGCGCCGCCACCCCGCAGCGTGGGGCGGTGACAACGCTCCGGGCTGGGCTCAGCCCAGCGAGCGATCCGCAGCAACGCTGCGGTATAGGCTGGATCGCCGCCGACATCTCTCGGCTATGTCCCAGGGCCCGATCCACCTTATCGCAGGTCGCCGATTGAAGGTTTAAGGTTTCCTCCCGTAAACCTGTCAACCTGCGACCAGCGATAAAACGCGGTCGCGGCGCTCGTTTACACAGCGCGACGTCGCTAGCGACATCGCTGATACGTCACTTTTTCGGCAATGTCGCTAGCGACGTCGGCAGGTGTGATGGCACCTTTACAGTTCTACTATATGTGTTTTAAGCTGTGTATTATTTTGGTGACGTATTTATGCACCTTTAATATATTTGGAAAGTAATGTGAATTGTGCACAGACAAAAAAATCACCTTTTTATTGCATTTTATTGCAATATTGCGGTGACCAATAAAACATTATTCTGGTGTTTTGATTTTATTTCTTATTATCAAGTTTACTGATAGTATTAATTTATTTTTTATTTGAACAGATCAAACATTTCTGAATGTTGCAATACCAAATAAGTGTATTTTTTTATTATTTTTGTTTTATTTTCAATGGGGCAAGAGGGGGGTGATTTGAACTTTGGTTTGTTTATATTTTTTTTCATATTTTTAAAAACTTTGCTTCCAGTTTCTATTGTTTGTTTCTAGTTCCCTCCAGGAACTTCAAGCTGTGATGGTCCCAATCGCCTGTGCACTTCACCATCAGCATCAACATTCTCCTACCAACATGAAAGTGATTATACCCCTGAGTGCTGCCATGAACCAGAGATGAATCCATCAGGCTCGTAAAAATATGATTCATTCATAAAATTGTAAAGACTTAAACGTGTTTCATCTTAGAAGCCTTCCTAAAGTTAAGACAAATAAAAATTCATAATGTTTAGTACTATGTAAAATGAGGAATGTTTTTGCGTATTACTAAACGTTATGAGTTTTGATTCGTCTATACTTGAGGAAGGCTTCTAAGACGATACGCGTTGCTTTAGACTTTATATTTTTATAAATATATAAATTTTTTATCTGCCTTATGGCTTCATCTCTGGTTTCTGGGAACACTCAGCGGTTGTAATCACTTTCACGTTCCTTGTTTCTCCGGTGAAGCCCTTTGGAAGGATCGCCTCAGCAGCCTCCTACTCAAAGCAGCAGACCGGACTAGAACTTATGGGCCTGACAGCCTTAATCGATTGAACGCTTTGTGCATTTTCCTAAGAGTGAGTGCATTAACAACCTTTTCTTCCATTATTAACATCCTCGTTAAACTGAGATTAGCGCTGTGGGGTATCCTCTCTTCCTTCGCTCCTAGGTTGGCAGGAAACTCATTGCATCTCCTATAAATGGCGGTTCACCACCGGCATATACAAGAGATTGATAATGACAGACACATTAGCCATCAACTGACCCATGGATGTCATGAAAACCCATCGGCACCCCATTGTTACATCACGTAGCCGCCAATAGAAGCAGGGAAATGATGCACAACACCGTTGGCGCGTGTTATATCTTTCTGGCAGATCCACCCGCGGCTTTGAGAGGCTCACGTCACCTGATCAGATCAACTGATATGTGTAGAGTTAGATGCAGGGAGATGACATAGGACATACTAGTACATCCCATGTCTGGAAGGGGTTAATATATCATTGTATTAATATCGAACAAATAAACATAACTTTTTTACATGTTTGGAATGATTGGTTGAGGTTATTTCTATATTAGGTCCAAACACCTTTTTACCAAAGAAAAAATGTGCAATCATATTTGATCTACAACACAAACATTGGGAAAGTTTCGCTGTCGGTCAAGAACATAGTAAAAACTACTAAGGACCAATGAAGAACTCTGAATTTAACATAAAATACATTTATTTTGGTGGTAGAGAAGCAGTGATTATAGATAGTTAAATACAGTCATGAGAAAAATAAGTACACCTTCTTTGAATTTTCTGGTTTAATGTATCAGGACTAGCGATGAGCGAGTTTTAAGATACTCGGGTTCGGATTACTTTGACTGAGTAACGAATCCAATGCAAGTCAATGGAGAAACTCACTCAGATCCGAATACTGAAACAGTTCAAGTATCCGGTTAGAGTGGTCCCAAAACCTGAATATCTTACTACTCGCTCATCAGGACATCATTTTGAAAAACAAACCATCTTTGTCAATCCAAACTCACATTAAATAACAAAGTATGACAAAATTTACATCGTCATTTTTTACCAAATACTAAACCAAAATACAAAAGCCGTATTTGAGAAATAAAGTACATCCTTACTGCTTCTATAGGAATAAAGGGGGTACATTGTATCCAGATGCTGCTAATCAATTGCTCTTGAATAATTGATCAAAAGGAAGTGTAACCATCATTCTACAAAGTGAAACATAATTCATTAGTAGAAAACATTCAAGTCCAAGACATTTAACATTGTAGTTGCTTACCATGGGCCACCCGGATAGAATGAAGATATGAATGAACTCTTATTATATCAGAAGTCTTTATTCTCAAAAAAAGTAGATTTTTAACTACCCAATACTTGTTGGAAATCTCTCTCAGGCAAAAGTTATTTGTCCAGAGAATACTTAATTTCTTTTGCTGACAAGTTTATCTTTCAAAAGGCCAAAGAGAGTACAAGGGGGCCTGCCATCTTGGACCTAATTCTTATAACCAGGGAGGAAATAGTTGAGGATGTAAAGGTGGTTGGGAATTAAGGAGGCATTAATCAAACTATGAATTTTTAATAACAAGAGGACGAAGAAGCACAATAACCACCCTTTGATTCCTATCAATGGGCCAGTTCGTATCTCAAATATACATATTTTCCCCCTTCCCTTTTATTATTTTATGTTTCAATCTTTTGTGGGGCATCATCTGAAAAGCCTTTGAATAGTCTCTTCATAGAAGCTGATCAGATTAGTTTGACAGGAACATTCCCTCGTAAACCCATGTTGCTAAAGGGTTATAAGGTTATTCTTTTTCAGATACTTCATTATAGTATCTTTATGAAACCCACAAGGATTTTAACCACAGTAGAGGTTAATCTTACAAGGCTGTAATTTCCAGCCTCAGTTTTTGTGCCTTTTTTGAATATTATCACCACATTTGCTATGCGCTAGTCCTGTGGTAAAAACCCTGTATAAAATCTGTGAAGATTAAAAATCTGTCTATGATGGTACTTAATTCCTGAAGGACTTGGGGCTGTTTGCTATGTGGGCCCTGGGATTTGTCAACTTTAATAATTTTGAAATGTCAACCTACTTCCTTATTAGAACAGTGGCTATTAGATGACATCATACTAAATAAAAAAAATAATGAAATAGTGAAAGATAATTTTTAACATGTTTCTTGGAATGCCAAGTCACTATGTTTCTTTTTTTCTTTTCTTTTTTTAATTTTATTGTGAATAAAATATTTAAAATTCTATTTTTTTGCAAGTTTGTAGTGCTAAACTTTATGCATTTGTAAATTAAGAGAAAATATGTTGTTAATTAGTTAATGGTAACTTCTTTTAAAGGGACACAGGTCACCGATGACTTTTTCAGCCGCATTCCGTAAGTCTTTATTTCGAAGACTATATATAATGGGATTCATTATTGGAGTTACCACTGTGTACAATAAGGAGAGGAATTTGGTAACATTCCAAGACTGGTTACTGTTTGGAACCAAGTAAACACAGAGAAGAGTTCCATAATACATGGACACTTCAAACAGGTGGGCGCTGCAGGTGGAGAAGGCCTTCTGTCTTCCAGTGATTGTTGGAATTTGTAAAATTGTGAATATAATATAGACATATGAAATAATGATGATGAAGAAAGGTATGACCACCAGAAGAGCACTCAGCATTGTAACTTCTATCTCAACGGTCGTGATGTCCGAACATGAAAGCTTAAGGATTGGGTCAAGATCGCAGAAGAAGTGATCGATAATGCTTGGTCCACAGAAGTCAAGTTTAGTTATTGTAAGAGTGTGAATTAATACAACAGAAGCACTCGTTATCCAAGTCCCTATTACCATCGTCAGACAAAACCGGGGATTCATAATACACATATAGTGAAGAGGTTTACAGATGGCTAAGTATCTATCGTAACTCATCACAGTTAGAAGAAGACATTCAGACGTTTCTGAGACATCGAAGAAGTAGAACTGAGCAATGCAGTCGGTGAAAGATAATATGTTGTCCTCAACCACAATAGACTGGAGGATATTAGGAAGGATATCAGAGGCGAGGATGATGTCTGACACAGAGAGTTGTGTGAGGAAGACGTACATGGGAGTGTGGAGGTCCCGGCTGTAGGACACCAGTAATATAATCAGAAGGTTCCCACATAGCGTCACACAATAAACCATAACGAAGAGGAGGAAGACTATGGAGGTCACCCTATGGGTGTCCTGAAACCCCAAGAGATGGATCACGGTTATGGAGGACAGATTTATCTCCTGCATTATCTGAAAACAACATCAAAATAAGATTGACATATAACAATAAAACAATGTCTACCTGGAGTTTTATGAGATGGTTAAAAATGATGAGTTTTTTAAGTGGAAAATGATTCAGGAACCATCTTCTTTTGGAAAATTAATATTCCATGTGTTTCCTAAAGAGAGCTCCAAGACGTTTGGAAGTGTTTTATTTTTCTTGTATTGTTTTTTCTGCCTTTTGGTTTTACAGCACCTAATTTGGTGCAGATTCGAAATGCTCCTGTACATAACCTCGCCTACGGGATCACATACATCAGTATTACGGATTTCTGTTAGCGCACCACTAAAACATATTTTTTTACTGTATCACTGCTTGGGTGTTTAAAATCCAATTCCTCTAATTCCTGTCTGATACTCATCTTCATCTTCATCCTTTTCCAGCGTCTCTTCATTTAGTCTATAGCAAAAAGTGACAAGCCGTTAGCTCCAGTGTTTGGTAGAGCGTGACAGAGGTCACTTTTCAATACAGCGCTGAGCCTGTAAATAATATAGACAACATATCACTTTTCAATACACCTATACACCAGCCTAGTTCTGGCTCTCATGGTGATGCATCGAGCTCTTGCTATGTAACTTCTGACCAGCAAAAGATATCGTGGGAAAAGTTCGGGGTCAAAGTCGCCGGAAAGGGAGTATGAGGCCGGGGGCTTACATATAAAGTGTCACTACAGCAAAGAAAAAATAAAAATGTCAGCCCCACTTCATCAGTATATCATGCCATTGCACTCTTTGCTCTACCCATGGTGACTCTCAGCCAGTTTGAGTGAATTACGCGCTGTCATGCTGATTGTTATCAGGTAAGAATTGATTGCATATGATATTTCTTGTTACTTCTGAACTCCTCTAATTTAATTATGGAATTATTAATTTAATTCTTTTTGAATAAAAGTAAAAGGAAGTTATGCCTTAGAGAAAACATTAGTACTAGTGATGAGCGGGCACGACCATACTTTGGTGCTGGGTACTAAAAATGAGCAGCCGGATGTTTAGATGGGCACCACTTAAGTACCGAATATAATGGAAGTCAATGGGATACCCAAGCATTTTTCCAGTAGATCTTTCAGTATACTTGGTACACAAGTTGTGCCCATCCGAGTGTCCTGCTGCTTGTTTCGAGTACTGAGCATCCGAGCAAGGTAGTGCTCACATATCACTAATAAGTGGAGTCCAGTGGAGCGTGAAAGGACATTCTTGGAACTATGGAGATATAGAGGTCTCTCTCTACAGCTCTAAAGGCTCAGACCCAATGTGCAAAAGTCGAAATGTAGAATTGTAAGATGTCAGACTTTATTTTGTGCCAAGAGCAAGACACAATAGTTCCATTCCTTTGAACTGTAGTACAGGAGGAGACTCCTATGAATCCAGCTGACAGCCAAGATCACGAATATGACTGTTCTGGAATGAGTCAATCCACAGACAGATATAAAACGGAAACTATCTTAATTCGGCCATGTGGTGAGAGCAAATTCCCTTGAGAAGGACATGATGCTTGGTATGGTCAGTGGCAGTGGAGGTCGTGGAAGACCTAGGACCCGTTGGCTGGACACCGTCATGGCAGACACGGAATGAACATTAGAGAACTGAAGGATACTGTGGCAAAAAGAGAAGCTTGGAGGAAAATGGTTCACATGGTAACCAATAGTCATACTAAATGGATGAAACTGGAATAGGATAGCACCAGTGTCCATTACGAAAGCTCCATGGTCACTGTCTGGCCATGATACAAATTTTAGAATGTTGGTGATCATTTACCCAATTACATTTTTCTGCCAAGGTCAATTGTTCAAAGCCCTCATCATGCACATGACATCAGCATGGTCATAACCCTATGTTACTGTACATAGCCTGAGCACTTCTTCATGTTAAGCAGATTCTTCCATAATATGGGCCTTATTTCAGAATATCCCTGTCTTTGTAACAACTACCACCACCTCTAGATTCTCCATTGCCAACTGCGAGAATGAAGAGAATGTGGAGGCCTCTTACCCTCTCCAAAAGCCACAATAAGCTTTGTATAGTGATGTAGAATGAAAAAATGTAAATATGCAGTCAGAAAATATGTCCAGACCCTTGGTTATTTTCTGTGGTTAGTTTCCATAGCATGAACAATACCCCCCCCGAAACCTCACCTTCATGGTACAGGAACTGACTATTGGTAATAATGAAATTCTTGTGTGAACGTTGTTAATATTTGTTTATTAATTGTGAAGAATCTGCGGCCTGGGTGATTATATATGAATCAGTGAACATTGTGACTCCCTATTTATACATCCCGAGATAATCCTGGAATCGCTAAGGAACAAGAAAATGCAAGAAAATGCTCACGGGGAATATATTATCTTAGATGACTAAAGAATTAAAGTAATAGGAAAAATAGTAATGGGAAAAACAACACAAATGTTCTCAATTAAGAAAAAGTGTAACGTATGTGTGTAGAATATTGAGCATTTCACTATTTTTTAAAGTAAATATATTTTTAAAGGTTCTTTTGGCATTAATATCTCACTAGATATCAGTAACAACTAGAGATGAGCCGACCCATGGAAGCTTGGGTTTGGGTGGTGATGCCGGACTTATTGTTGTCTACTGTTCTGAACCCGAAATTGACCTGAACCTCAATTGGAGACGCTGATTTTAAGTTTTGCTCTCCACCCACATACAGCTAGCCATAAAGAAGACACAACTGGGGGTGGGAGGATGGGGATATTTTTGCATTATTTTGGACACACAATATACCCCCAAACTCTTCTTTTAACCCCAATGAGAGCATCTCACTTTGAGGCAAACACCAAATGTAACCTACCACTCCAAATCCAAAAAGGCATTCTTATCACTAGTAAAACTCATCCAATTCACACAGCAAAATAAAATGGAAAAGAATAGAACCCATTGCTGTGATGCATTTAAACCTTCATACCTCTCCTTTGCTGGTGATGAAGCTCCAGACGCCTCCTGTATTGAGACACTCACCCCTGCATTGCTCAGGAAGATTTTGGCCCATTCTCCTACACAAACACTCTTCACCTCCTGCAGGTCCTGTGTATCCCTCTATGATCTCTGAGCTTTAGATCCTTCCATACGCATTTTATTGGATTCAACTCCGGTGATCGGCTCGGCCATTCTAGCAGATTTTTTTTCTTTCTCTTGGCTGTGTGTTTGGAGTCGGTGTCTTGTGAAATGTCTGCCCTCATTTCATCGTCATCCTCCTTGTAGATGGCAGCAGATTTTTATCAGAAATGTCTCTGTACATTTGGTCTGGGGAACTAGCTATCTAACTTAATGGAGAGGAGTTTCCCTGCAGCCATAAGGAGGCAGATAAGTTGATAAGGAGACTTAAAGCCGCAATGCTCCTCTGGGAAATATGCAAACTGTCATTTCAATGAAGAAGTGGATGAACTTTAGCGCCACCTTTAGGTAGCAATCCTCAAAGTCATAGTCGACACTTTAACGTCCTCATTGAAGTGACAATTTGCATATTTCCCAGAGGAGCATTGCAGCTTTAAGTCTCCTTATCAACTTATCTGTCTCTGTCGGACAACGTCCACGCACCTCCATCCCCAATTGCACTTGTTCCTCGTTGATGACATGGATAACATGGAACTTTAAATAAAAGCACAAGATCGTCTCCGGTGAGTGCCACGGGTCTTTTTTCTATTATACGCTATATATATATATATATATATAGTGCCTTGTGAAAGTATTCTGCCCCTTGAACTTTTCAACCTTTTTTCACATTTCAGGCTTCGAACATAAAGATATAAATTTAAATTTTTTTGTGAAGGATCAACAAGTGGGACACAATCGTGAAGTGGATCAAAATTTATTGCATTGTGTCCACCCACTTAGAAGTGGGACAGGGGGAAAAGGAGGACAGGGATGTCAGCATAGGACTCATCAGACCTGAGGGTACCGTGGCGTGGTTGATGAGCAAACAGACATTGGCCAATGTATGTACCAAGAACCTCAGAAAATAAAAAAATAAGAATATTGAGTTTTTTTTAAAAAAATGTAAGTTTTTATTTTTTTCCTCATATATCGCTTGTTAGCATGTGTGCATTATTGATAGTAGCTGAGTGCTGCAGAGGAATTTTTTCTGGTAGTTTCCATATTAGTGATGTGTGGGCACTAACATGCTTGGGTGCTCAGTACTCGGAACCAGCAGGTTGGACACTTAAATGGGCTGGACTTGAGTAACGAGTATATTGGAAGTGAATGATTGGGTAGTCCGGTTCTCTGCCTACATACAGCCAGCAAAAACTCTCTCTCCTTGTACCTCTCTACCCATGCATATAGGGGGCATGAGTGTAAAGCTCCCCCAAGCTGACCTTACGTACCCCTGTGAGTGCAAAATATCATGGGATGGTGAAAGTGATGGGACCGTATAACGTGGCTCCAACGTATTAGAGATGTTACGATTGGGCTGTGGGGTGTGGTATTCTTCACGGGTAGATACAATGATTTCTTTGCATTTTTTTTGTGGAGTTGACGTAATCAAAGACCTGCAATTCTGTCGTTTCAAATATTGGCTCGTTACCGCTTTTATAGATCAGGCTAGATAATGTTATATATCATACTATGCGAGAACTCTCATGCTCGGATGCTCAACACTCGCAATGAGCATGTTGACGCTCGTATGTGGCTGATTCGTTTATTGAGTATTATTGAAATCAAAAGGAATTCAAATATGTTGCAGTAGATTTTTCAAAAAGTTACTTGAGTTACCCATTGGCTTCCATTATAAAGGTTTACTTAAAACATGCCCTTCCGAGCATTCTCTTGTTGCAAATGCTGAACACCTGACCATGAAAGTGCTCACTCACCACTACATGACGGCAAAAGGCATTTATAACCTTGGGGGTATGGACACAGGATCGGGAGTTGCAGCGTTTTGGATGCAGCATATTGCCGCTGCATCCACAATGCTGCGTTGTACAATACCAGCATAAGGGATGTGATTTCATGAAATCCCATGGCCACTATGCTTCTCCACATTGCACCATTGTTTCAGCTCTGGTGTGGGTTTCTGGACTTCCGCATCTCTCGGAGTCGGAAGTGATCTAGTGCACCCACCGCAGATCATGTGCACAGGGTAGATGTGGTCTCCCGTTGTTCACACGCGGCTTCCCTCAGGTCCAGAGGCGTCCAACATCGTCTTTTGTCTACCTAAATTTTACTCTATATTTTTATGCAAGATAGACAAGTAAACTGGGAGGGTGTCCTTGCACATAATTACGTATGGTGAGTGAGGGAAAGCTTTGGAATCAATACTATCCATACTAGTATGTAAGACTTTCAGGGTAGTAGTCAGTTGCGTCCAAGTAGCAGGACACGTCATCAACTCTACAGAGTTTGTCGTCAGGGCCAGAATGTAAGGATATAGTTACACTAAATTCTAAATGAAGCTTGTTGTAGGTTTAGACAGAGTAATATAAGGATACTCCAGGCTTTTCTGTGATACGAGGTTTAGCCCTTCTGTGCAGATGTTAATAGTGTTTAAAGGAAGCATTCCATACTTTAAAATAACGTTTTAAAGAAGATAAGGAAGCAGGAGGATCAGCTCATCACACTGAATGCCCTCACTCCTACCCTGTCGGTAGGAAACTACTCGAGTAACACAGGCTTAAGTTTCCACACTCTAGTAAGACTTAATTGGGTTCCCAACAGTCAGCGGCTTATAGTTTAATCCAAGCAAGGACACAAGATGGCACAAGTGATCTCTCACTCTTCTGTTCATTCACCAGGTAGGAACCTCTGCAACGTCAGAGCATCCAGGACCACTTCCCCAACAAGCAGTGCCCTGATTTTGATGAAGACCCACTGAGAGGAGATAGCAGCAAGGATAGGAAGCAGACTGAGCTCAGAAATATATGTGGCCAGGTGACCAGATTGTCCCTGCCTAGGTCCTCCCATATGAATTTATGGTCTTAGTGTTGGTCAGTAGAGCAGTACTCTATTCCTCCAGCTTGATTCAGGGACCCTAGGATGAAGTTATGTAGAATCACCAGTTATAGGAAAAGGCTTCTTATATTTCTCAGCTCCCATTTCAGGGAATTGTCCCACAGGATTGGGGAAATATAATCACGTGTGTTACTTTCTTGTTAACTAGTTCAGTTATCTTCCAGATGATGAACACTACCGTAGTGCACTGCAGGGGGGCTGATGCAATGGGCAATAAGAAGGCATTCCAAAAGTTGGCATTTAAAAAGCCAACCAGACAGTCCCACATGAAACAATGGCTCATCTCCTCTAAATCACGAAACAAATGTCCGACATTAATCATCCCTAGCATAATAAAAAAACATTCAGCCCAACACTAGTGACCAGACATACCCCATTGATGCCGAGTTGTCACTGAATGAATTTTGAAAAAATGCTCATAACCTTTTAACAGAACAAGGTAGGAATAGTCTTTACATTGTGAGGCATGCCGGCGCTATGGCACGTGGCTGGCATGACTCACGTGACCGGCGTTAATGTGGGATTGCTAAACCCTGCAGCATATGCACAGGGTAAGTGCAGGTTGGCTCAGTAGCAGCACACATGGGGTTAACTGCTGCTGATGAAAGCTGAGTTCTGTTTGAAGGAGTAATTTACAAAACACACTAGATTGCACCTGTGAGAGGAGGCCAGTTTTTCCACAAGCCTGCAAAGGTGCAGGACATATGTGGTGAGTCTCCCTATATCCTGCAAAGAGGGGAGCAGGACATGCCATGCTGGGCAGGAGTCTCAGCCAGGGAACACTGAAAGCCTCTCTGTGAATGAGACACATGTGAGTGAAAGCTTTACAGTATTTATGTGTTTAACTGGAAGGGAGAAGCCCTCCAGTCTGTAGTTAGGATTTCATCCTGTTTAGTTAGAGCCGGACAGGCAAGGATTTACTTTGTTGCTGTTTTATTTGCTTTCTGTGTTGCTATCACCTGAATAAATGTGACCCAGCATCATTTGCACACGGATCTCTGCTGTCCGCCTGAGTTGAATGCAGAAAGCTACGGGCCCTTCGGTCCCAGTAAAGGCGATCCCAGAGCGTGTTACCACATTATGGTGGAGAATGCGGGCATTGTAGCAGCCTTATTGCTGGAGGCAACGGACAAGGCCTACAAGGTTGGTTGTGGATTGTGGTAACGGTGCAGGTGCACTTATATGGACATTGGTTGCTACGGGCAACTGCACAACGTACCCAAGCACGTTTTCCGGTGACTCGGCGGAGTCACAAAATGGGGCAGATTCAGGAATGCGGATAATGTCCCAAAATGGGGCGGAGACCCAAAAAGGGGTGGTTGCCCAAAAGGGGGTGGAGACCTCAAAAGGGGTGGCTACCCATAAGGGGGCGCAGCAATCAAACTCTGAACGGATTGACGGGAGCTGGGGACTCTGGGGCTCCTCTTACCAATGTCCTATCTGTGGGATAGACCGTCCAACCAGCTTAGGGTCACGGATGTGTTCTGTGAAGATGGATGGACAAGGTGTGTCAGGTCTTCTAGACCTGGGGAACTCTGTTACCCTAGTGAGGGCCACACCAGAACTCCATCTTATGCCGGGACGGCGAATCGAAGGACGCTGCAGCCATGGGGCCACTAAAGAGTACCCACTGGGCAGAGTGATCCTTCAGACGGACTATGAACTGGAGCGACCCGATGTGGGCGTAGTCCCAGATTTAGCTTTTCCGGTCATAATAGGCCGGGACTCTAAATTGTTTATGAACTTCTGGGAGCAAGGGCTTGTATCTGGCTGCTCAGGAAACAGCCAGAACAGTCCAAAGGAGCTGTTGTTACAGCGGGAGGCTAAAGGGAATGTCTGTGATGTTGTTATGTGTAATAATATGTTGGTACCCAATAAGTGTGACATCCCAGAGGTAGGGGTGACCAAAGAAAAGGGTGGTTCTCCCCAACATAGCGACACGACGAGTAAAGAGGTAAACCACACTGTGACTGGTTGTAACCACACTGTAACTGGTAGTGACATGGTAGCCAAAAAGAATGGAGCTGACACCAAGTTAGAGAGTGACTTGGGGGTTCATCATACTGTGGAGCATAACACTGACTCAAGGGGTGACGGTGACTCTGAGAAAGGAAGGGTGTACAGTAAGGAAGGGTCCAGTAAGGATGGCAGCTCCTCCCGTCCCAAAAAGAGCAAGCGCCACAAAAAGGCTGCCCAGGTGACCCCAGCTGACAATATAATGCCATCTGCTCCTATGCCATATGTGAGTTCTCTTCCAGACACCGAGAAGAACAGAATGGAAGGTGAAGTGTTATTGCCCATAGAAACCGCTGGAGCTGAGACCAATATTGTGCTGTCTAAGGAACTGACACCGCGTGATGACACTACCGTGCAAGTGGAAGACAAGGAGGAAGAGCCATCCAGGAAGACTGTATGTGTGTCCGCTCCCTTGTCTGCACAAGCAGCTGATGGTCGGTCATTTGGTGGCGCTGTAGGAGGAGAAATCCTGGGGACAGCTAGGGGAGCAAGAGTCCCTGAAAGTCATGGAGAGCTGACCAATAATAGACCCACCACTGGGGTGGCTGGAAATGGAACCAACACCACGGCAGAGACGGGTGGAGTTTCGGAAAATGTGGACGAGATGGAGGGTGAGAAAACCTCTGAGGGTAACGCTACAGAGACCCAGGAGAGGGCCGGAGGTATCGATCCTGAGACCTGCGAGAAGGTGGGAGCTGATACAATGGAGACCCTGGTGAGGGTGGCAGATGGGGCTGCCGATACCCAAGAGTGGCGTGCTGTGGCAGAGGTCACAGGTGAAGAACTGGAGATCCCTGGACAGACCCAAGGCAATGGGGTCAAGGTTGCTAGGGGTACTGCCAGACCCCAAGAGGGGAAGTTGACTGCAGAAGTGGAAGAAGCCACTGAGGAAGTGAGGGCTGAAGTTAATACCTCCTCGAGTGTGGTGAGCTTGCCTGGTCCGGTGGATGTCGGAGCCAAGTTAAGGGAGCTCACGGAGATGCTTCAGGGCCACTTGAGACAAGAGAAGCTGTGGAGACAGGCTGTTGAGTCTCGAGTGGGTGCTTTGGAGACAGAGAGGTCTCCGGGAATTGTGGTAGAAGAACAGCTGAAGAAGGAAGGGCTTCGAAGACAAGCTGCTGAGAGGCGAGTAGCCGAACTAGAGAAGGAGGTCTCTGACCTCAAAAGTCGCCTGGACGCATGCCATATGAGGAACGAGGCAACCTTGGAGAAGGTGGAGTACCCAGTGTTCCTCCCGGGCAAACGCGCTGAAGAAGCTGAAATTCCATTGGTCCTGAAACCTAAGCCAGGGGAACTGGAGGGGACCGGTAGTATGTCAGGAACTCCTCTATACAAGTGCCTCGTAGATGTACCTGTGGACTTGAGAGAAGAATGCACCAGAGAGTCGGTGCATGAAGAGTTCAAGAAGGCCGTGGGAGCCCGTAAGGTGTACTGGACTTCAGAAGCCAAACAGCTGGTGGTCCTGTCCACAACAGAAGTCACAGTGAAGCGAGTCACTATCCTAAGTGACATGCACTTACGGTGCATTCGCACAAAGCGGATGATCCGGTTGGAGACTGAAGAAGCCGCTAGACAGCTGGAGCTTATGAAGGAAGCTCAGAGTCTGCGGGAAGACGTCATTCAGGTCCCTCAGGCTCTAGTGAGAAAGCTTATTGGGAGAAATGGCCAAGCCATGCAACTAATAGTAAAGAAGTCCGGGGTGGTGAAAGTGAGCGGACTACGTGATCACAAAGATTGGTTACCTGACAAGAATGGTATGGTGTCGTTCTTCGCCATAGGCACAGAGGAAAGTCTTGGTTACGTACGGATGCTCATGGAATACCGAGTGGCCTACCTCCGAGATGTAAAACTGCTGAATCTTGCAAGACTGCGAGTTGAGAGACAGCGTCGCCTGAGCAGCAGACAATGGCGACGGCCTGTAAACCGTGAGACCCAACAAAGAAGGGACCTTCCCAATTATAATGATAGTTCTCTAGGTAAAGGAGGCAGTGAAGAAGGTCGCCATTGGAGAGACCTCCAAAGAGGTCCTGAGGATAGTGGGCGTGAGTTTAGTGGGAGTGAATCCTCCAGTACCTTGAGTCAGAGAGGCCCGATCAGACGGTCCAGTAGATTGCGGGACAGGACAAAGTCCGATCCGACCCTAGATACAGAGGCAAGTGACTCACACTACTGTATTGACCGCTGGGAGCGGGGGAGGTCTGGCAAACTTTCTACTCGGACACGTGACCTGACTAGGTCTGATCCTGGGGTTTCCCTGAGGCAAATGTGTGGGCCCGTGACTGAGGGTGGGTCCCTACGAAATCTGACGGCTCATGTTTTGGGAGCTGCCGCTCTTGGTCGACTGCCGAGGTCCCCTCGACTATTGGGGCGCCCGGTGATGGATGCCCTGTCCCAGGGCCCCGGTTCGATGGCACATGTTCGCCCCTACGGGTCTGAACAGGGGGGAGGGATATGTGAGGCATGCCGGCGCTATGGCACGTGGCTGGCATGACTCACGTGACCGGCGTTAATGTGGGATTGCTAAACCCTGCAGCATATGCACAGGGTAAGTGCAGGTTGGCTCAGTAGCAGCACACATGGGGTTAACTGCTGCTGATGAAAGCTGAGTTCTGTTTGAAGGAGTAATTTACAAAACACACTAGATTGCACCTGTGAGAGGAGGCCAGTTTTTCCACAAGCCTGCAAAGGTGCAGGACATATGTGGTGAGTCTCCCTATATCCTGCAAAGAGGGGAGCAGGACATGCCATGCTGGGCAGGAGTCTCAGCCAGGGAACACTGAAAGCCTCTCTGTGAATGAGACACATGTGAGTGAAAGCTTTACAGTATTTATGTGTTTAACTGGAAGGGAGAAGCCCTCCAGTCTGTAGTTAGGATTTCATCCTGTTTAGTTAGAGCCGGACAGGCAAGGATTTACTTTGTTGCTGTTTTATTTGCTTTCTGTGTTGCTATCACCTGAATAAATGTGACCCAGCATCATTTGCACACGGATCTCTGCTGTCCGCCTGAGTTGAATGCAGAAAGCTACGGGCCCTTCGGTCCCAGTAAAGGCGATCCCAGAGCGTGTTACCACAACATATAATAAGATATAAATACATAAATCTAAAGACACAGTGTTGTAAACAGTCCTCCCATATGTGACAATAAATAACGAGCCATGCCCATTGTGAACACGTTGGTAGGACAGTGTTCACACCACCAAAGGACTGAGTTGCATAAAACAGTCAAACAAACATATAAAAATACTCTGTTGTAATGAAAATCAGTAAAAAGCAAGTGCTGCTAAAAAAGTAAAAGACGGGGTATTTAGTTGATACGTTTTTTGCAAAAAATGTATGCTAAGCTGCTCTACCTCGCCAAGGTAACCCGTATCAGAGCAATCTCTAGCTGAAGTATTTAAAAAAGCCCTGCGAGGTAGAGCGGCTTTGCATACATTTTTTATTCAAAAAATGTATCAACTAAATACCCCTGTCTTTTACTTTTTCAGTAGCACTTGCCTTTTACAGTTTTTCATTACAACAGAGTATTTTTATATGTTTGACTGTTTTTTGGGGTTCAGTGTTTTGGTGGTGTGAACACTGTCCTACCGATGTGTTCACTGTGTGCATGGCTCATTATTTGTTGTCTAATTTGTTTCTTGTTCCTGCAAGATAAGGGAGCCTCCCAAACCTCCTTTGAACCATGCACATGTAAAGCCG